>CM026303.1:2723329-2854719 GCA_014851415.1 Cnaphalocrocis medinalis
ATAAAAATAATTATTTCCTCTAACACAGTGGTTCTTAACCGGTAGTCCGCGGACCACTGGTGGTCCCTGGATGCATTCCAAGTGGTCCGCGAAGACATCGTAATAAACAAGTGACGTGACGTGATGAGTCGAGTCAACACAACGCAAACGGCGCCGCGACGCTGTCCGAAGTGTGTGGTCCCTGACACAACAGAATTTTAGTAAAATGGTCCCTCATGACTTAAAGGTTAAGAACCACTGCTCTAACATGACGCAAGGGAAGGGAGGAAAGGGATAGACAGCCCTCTATGCAGAGCAAGCATGAAGGACGAGACAGCCGCCCACAACCTGCTGGAGTGCAGAGGGGTGGCCAGCTGCCGGGCGCATTACCTAGGAAACCCAGGTAGTCTCAGAGAAATCTTCAGCAGCACGAAGGCGCTGGCAGGTTTCCTAGAGGAACTTGGCTGGTTGGAATGAAGACCGGTCAACATCACCCTCTGCATGCGAAATGGGCACAATAGGGTATTTGACTAATCTCGAAATAGTAAAAAATATTTATACTTTTCCAAAATACTGGTAAATAAGAACCAATAGCCAAAATTTTCAGTTAAAAATATAATGTCCAGCTGGTTTTATGAGCATTCAAAGTTTCATGGGCAAGTCCATTTTTAAAGTATTACAATTTTAAAAAAAAAAATTATTATCATTGAACTACCCATACATTTTCCACCAACTTTTATTATAAAACCATTTACTTAAACATGACAAAATAGAGCCACGAATTGACGCGATTTTTTACGTGAAGATAGTTGAAGGGATGGAGAGTAACATAGGCTACTTTTTGCCCGCATTTTAGGAAATTAGGGGACCCAAGCGAAGCCGCGAGCAAAAGCTAGCTAGCTACATAAATTTTATAAAACCTCATGCAGTCCTGTGAGATGTATGAGTTATTATGGTACTACTTATTATGTCTATCTGTGTGTATCCAACTATATAAACTATTTACTCTTGAAATATACACAGAGCATTTACAGAACTTGTGATGGTTTCATTTACATAATACTCCTGTCCTTATATGGCGACCCTGCCAGGATTCGAACCTGGAATCTATCAAGTTAATGAAATCTGAAAGTTCAAAAACATTTGTACCTCTAACAAAAACCATGCTCTTGTCATCTAATTCCTTCAGCGAGTCTAACAGTTGGCGTTCCGTGCCAGCCACCATCATCCGGAAGCTGCTCGCCTCCCGCAGCCGCTGCACACATGACGTGCATATCAGACTGCTCAACACCGGGTCTGTAGATAGCTGAAATGGTAGAAATATGAAAGATGTTTTTATTCCTTTATTCTGTAACTAGTGCCCCGCCCTAACTTCGCTTCGGGACCGTAATTCAGAAATGAACCAATAGATGGCGCTGTGCTCAATTACATCGCGCAAGCGTTTCGTGTTTTCGGTTTACCTATAAGCCTCGTCGTTGTCTATAGAAGTTGTCTCTTTATAAATAGTATAGAAGATATAGATAATCACTGGTAAATTTTATATCCTCCATAGACCGAAGAATAAATAAATATATAAAAGCGAACAATGCCGTTCTTATTCATAATTTCTGAAAGTAAATACTTACGATTAAGTTGTAACAATCCATGAAAATATCATGATACACTTCACGTACACCATTGCAATAATATTCCTTCGTTATATCTCTATGATGACCATTCGCTAAGCAACACCGACATTGGCCATATGTTGTGCTTTGTGTCGATTCCATAGTAGCATTTAATTGTTTGATTGTGAAGAAGAAACGCGCAAAATCTCAAAAAAAAAGCCGAAATTGCTTCAATCACAACAAATTTTGGAATAATACCTATGACATTTTACTTTTTTACAAAGGCTGAATTTTTAAAACTATAATAAGTTAACTAAGGGTCCAACAAATATCACTTAATAATTTCTCAAGTATCAAGTGATTAGATACAGCAATGCCATCTAGTGTCGAGTAGAATACTTATTAAGTAGCGTTTATTCCTGCTAGATGGCGCTGTTGCGGAGCTCGTCTCCATAGAATGAGGGACCATTTTACCAAAATTCTGTCGAGTCAGAGAGAGACCACACACTTCCGACATGTGCGTCGCGGCGCCGTTTGCGTTGTGTTGACTCAACTCATCACGTCACGTCACTTGTTTAACACGATGTCTTCGCGGCCCACTTGGAATGCCTCCAGGGACCACCGATTTAAAAAGGAGAAATACGTGGTTAAAACTGGCACGAAGAGATCCGAAATCATTGTCCACAAAGCCTGAACACTATTTCTGCGAAGATAATTTTGATGTTAGTACTTTTTATAATGCAAAATTATATTTATATTATTACAAAACTATAGGTATCTTTAATAGGCTTGTTGCCTAAATTTCAATAGTTAGATATTAATATACCTTGATGCCTATTCTATACAAAATAATTAATATTTTTGAAAAAAAATGCTTATTTATATGAATAATTTTGCATTTAATTAAATATTTGACATTAGTCATCAAAACGCTCATGACTGTCATGGCGTCTTGAACGACGTCACGCCGTGCAAAACACAGTTGTTTCAGTATCGGAATATTCGGTATTGTGAAGTTAATTTAATAAAAAATGGATTCATCGTATTACAAGTACTGCATAGTGCCCCAGTGTACAAGCACAAGTATAAAAACACCAAAAAAATTATTTATATACGTGCCAAACAATCAGCAGATACGTAAAAAGTGGCTGACACTCGCGAGAAGGAATGATGCCCATTCTTTATCATCAAAATCAAGGATGTATTTTTGTGAAGATCATTTCGATGTAAGTACAAGTGTTTTACACAACATAATTTAATACTTACATGTAGCTCTGTATGGTGAAATTGTTGATCTATGGTTATGAAAAATGATAAAACAAATGAGGTTAGGAATTATGATTTTAGTTCAATAAAAGAATTTCGTATTTAGTTTGGTATTTAGTTTAATGTCATATTCAAGAGAGTTTTTATTTTTCCAGCTACCAAATGACATGCTTAATTACACCGAGTATCATATTATGGGGAAAGTAGCACAAGTTCGTATGAAACCTGATTGCATTCCTAGTAAATTTGGATGTCAAGAAGACAGACGAAAGCGAACATGTAGCAGCACTGAACGATCATGTGTGTTAAAAAGGCAAAGAATGACCATTATAACAGAGTGCCTGAAAGAACAAGAGGAAACACAAAGTTCTCACGATAATGCTCCTCACAAAAGTTTAGGTATGTATAAGAATATTAATAATTTTTTTATCTTATGGCACATTATGGTTTGAAA
Organism: Cnaphalocrocis medinalis; assembly: GCA_014851415.1. Lineage (NCBI taxonomy): Eukaryota > Metazoa > Arthropoda > Insecta > Lepidoptera > Crambidae > Cnaphalocrocis > Cnaphalocrocis medinalis. Next base: position 2,726,636 of record CM026303.1, read on the forward strand.
TTCGCGCTAAAACACTGTGTCACGTGACATTCCCATGATATGACGCCACAACTCAATAAATAAACAAATTAACAAAGCACGGCTAATACGGCGCTCTAGCTGTTTTGAGGTATTAATTATACAGATTTAACTGGAATTGTGAAAATGACAAGCTACAAAACGTGTACGGTGCCTATGTGTAGAAGTACGACAATTAAATGTCCCAACAAATTGTTTATTACACGTTCCTAAAAATCCAGAACGTCGAAAACAGTGGTTACAATTGGCACGTCGAGACCCACAGTTTACGTCTGAGAAGTCTGTGATATTTTTTTGCGAGGATCACTTTGATGTAAGTATTTAGAAGAAATAAATATGTTCTTTCGATTTTACAAGAATAAATTACACCTAACCTAACTTCTTCTTAAGAATAAATAGTATAAAACAAAGTCGCATCCTGCTGTCTATATGTATGTTTGCTTAAATCTTTAAAACTGCAATTCAAGAGGTTGGTTAATATTTGTAATAATTACATTTCAATAGTATAGAATAAACAATTATCTAACTTCTGCCTATTATAATGATACCACGAATGATACTATGTTTTTCTTTGTAGCTACCTAATGATATGGAAAATTACATCCAATACAGTATAATGGGTTCTATTGGTCAAATAAGAATAAAACCAGACTGTTTGCCATCCAAATTTAATTGTCAACCAGACAGAATAAAACGGACGGGACCTCCACAGCCACAATCAGTTGTAAGCAAAAGACAACGTTTGGACGTTTGGACATTAGAAGAATTATTAATTATTAAATTATTATACTTAGGATGTTACGTTAAAAAGTGTTTGAATGTTGTAGCTGGAAAACGACATGGATAATAATATAGAATACAAGATAATGGGGTCGGTCAAACGAATTCGTATGAAACCGAACTGTTTACCATCCAGATTCGATTGTAGAAAACGAAAGTTCACTGAACGTAAACCTCGGGCTGCCTATATGAAACGTCAGAGGATGTCCTTAATTAAAGAGATCGAAGAGGCGGAAAATAAGGCTAGTGATACACGATTGCCGTCCAGTATTCAAGGTAAGTTATTGGTAAGCCAAAAACACAATAGTTTATCTCTAAAGAAGGTATTTCTTCGCTTTCTTTCGATCTTTCGCATCAAGGATTGCATAAAACATATGAATACATGCGTCGCCATTTCTGATCTCATTCTTTATCCGCACGGATAGTTCTCCAATTTTATGTAGGTACTTATATTTATTTTATTTTTGCCTATCGCCCTGACAATGATTCTTTGGTATTTAATTAATACACCACGTGTCTATTTCTGCAAAATTGCAGTATTTTCTGTAAAATATTGTGTTTAAATTCAAACTACATACAATATTCGCGCTGTAAACACTGTTTCTGTAATGGCGGACGCCTTAAGATCTGTGTGACGTCACAAGCAAGTAAACAAGTGTCCAAAATTCACATGTCTAATATTTAAATTTTAATTTACGGATTACGGAACAAAAAATGGGGTATAAATGGTGTGCGGTGCCACAATGTACAAATACATCTATAAAAACTCCACAAAAACTGTTTGTTTCCGTTCCAACGAATCCTAAGAGACGTAATATGTGGTTACAATTAGCTCGAAGAGACCCAAGCAGAATTTCATCTCATTCAAATGTTTTTATGTGTGAAGATCACTTTGATGTAAGTATGCCAGTAATATTTGATTTCAATACCTATTAATAACAAGTAAAAATTTATTTTTGTATTACAAAATATAACCTAAAACCTTTTGATCAATGTGTCATCCCCATACATTATCACTCAATTTGACACATGCAAAATGTCAAAATTCATAGAAACTTGTCATTTTCATCTGTCAGTTTACATGATTATGAATCAGAGTATAGGTACTTACAATAATGAATAAATGAAATACAAACTGCAATAACTGTCTTTACCTAGCTTTAATTATTAAATTTTAGATGGAAAAAGATACAATTAATTACATGAAGTACAAAATGGGCTTCAGTTCAAAGATACTTTTGACTGATAAGGCGGTGCCAAGTAAATTTCATTGCCAAGAGGATCGTAAGCATCGGTTGGGCCACCCCGATCAACGAAGTGCAGTTGCTAAAAGAGAAAGAAAGAAACTCCTCAAACAAACTGAAGAAGGAAGTCATGTTCAAAGTCAGGACATAACAGAGATTGGGAAAAAGGATGATAATATTGTAGTGGAAGCCAATGAACTTGATGAAGGTATGTAACATACATACACAACCTCACATACACATACATACACAACCTTTACACTTGTATTTCTTAATAAAATAAGATAAATATTTGATTTCCAGAAATAAAAAAGCTTATTGGCATAGTCAGCATCATAAGATAATACATGAATTACAACTGTTTAATTTTCTTCAAATTTGCTGTCAAAATACACAATAAACAAAAATAACACTTATTTACACCAGCGGGATACATTTGTATTTTTCAGTTATAACACCATTTTGTAAGTATTTACTGCATGTTTACATCCCCCAGCTAAAGCTGCGCAATCGTGGCACATACAACTAATAATTTCACCGTCCCTTTCGTTCACCCTCATTGTTATATTATGTGGTTTGCCTCTTATTTTGCGCTCGGGACAAATATTAGATTTCACTGTGCAAATCCATGCTCCCGGTGTAATTGTACATAGCCAACAGCGTCATCACCATAGGATTCTCTGGAAGATCTGTAAAACAAAAGAAAAACTGAAGTCAGAAAGGTTTTATTACAACTTGAAGGATTTATAAACATAACCTAAATATTATTATTAATTAATATATATTATTATTAACCTAAATATTATTATTAATTAATTTTTTGTTGATAGATAAAAATAGCCTATTAGGCTAGTTTTCACTTTTTTTTATTAGGTCTTCTAAGTTTCATTATCTGACACGATAAAAAATATGTTAAAAATTTTTAAAAGCCTAAAACACAATAAATTTTAAATTATAGTTTTACTAAAATACCTATAGACAACCGACAGGCAAAAACGCTATCAGCCATATTAGTCTATAAATTATCTGTGCTGTGACGTCATAGAACACATAAACAATCTTTTGACATTTACTAACCTAGAAACCGCAAGGCGCAAAGTTTTTTTACTAAAAACCATTTTAAAAACCATGTCTTCTACTAGTTTATACCAAAAGTACAGTAATTATCATTACTGTATTGTACGAGAGTGTAAAAACACGACAGTTAAGACCCCAGGAAAGTTATGGATCAAAGTACCTAATAAAATAAACATGCGTAACACCTGGCTAAAACTTGCTAAAAGGGACCCTGACTCATTTTCTAATCAAAGTATAATTTATTTTTGCGAAGATCACTTTGACGTAAGTACTTGAGACTTAAAAATACACCTTTTGAGGTTATGTACCAACACAAACAAAATTAAAACTTTTCGCTGCATGGGAGGGGGGGGGGAAAAAATAATTATTTTTCGATAATTTTAAAAACCTATTCTTGAATTATCAGTATGCATCTATCCACCAATTTTCGTGGCAATCGGTGCAGAAACGGCGGAGAACGAGCCAGGAGCCCAGGACAGACGGACAGACAGACTGACAGACATGACGAAACTATAAGGGTTCCTAGTTGTCTACGGAACCCTAAAAATGTTTGAATTGTTCACATTTCAGTTAGAAAATGACATGGAAAATTATAGGCAATATAAAATAATGGGCTCAGTTAAAAGGATCCGAATGAAACCCAATTGCGTACCATCGCGATTTGACTGCAAAACCAATAGAAAACGTAAACATAAACAGCATGCGTCAGAGAAAACCGCAGTAGTGCCTGTACCAGAAGATATAGAATTCTGTTCCACGGAAACGTCAACATCATCTTCCCATCAAGGTAATTTGATTATAATCAATCATCATCAGTATAGTATAAAACAAAGTAGTTTCCCGCTGTCTGTCCCTATTTATTCTTAGATCTTTATAACTACGCAACATATTTTGATGTGGATTCTTAATCGATTGATCTTACTTGAATATAATTAATTAAATATCAGAAATTTAATTTACGTTGTAGCCTTTTTTTTTTTTTGTCGTTGTGAAAAATGCGTGCTTTATGCATACCCGAGCTGGCGGGGGCCATCACGGGTTATGTCGGGCTCTCCTCTGGCTTTGCGCGCCCAGAGGCATACCGACTATAAAACACAGCGGCGTTCCCTCATCGCCCAAGTGGGGAACGGTTATGGATATCCGGCATAGCCTTGGACTACCACGACCTTCCCCAGGCGAAATCCCATCTACACTGTGGGCCTGGCTTGCCCCCCTATTGAGGGGCCCTGTTTGATGTCAGCACTGGTGCCCCCGCACCAGTTACTGACTGGCTCCCATTTACGGAGTAGCCTATCTCAAGATAAAGAAAAATCCTAGAATTTACCCAGAAGAATCCTAGAAGAATATCTAAAGATTCTGTCCAAGATTATGAGGAAGATATTGGTAAAGCGTCATCATCTTGCTTTGAAGGTAATTTTAAATTAATTCCATCCAACTTACGGTAGGTTCCTAAAGTGAAAATCAGGCTATAAACTTTTATTCAATAAAACTATGTAAGAGAAAGGAAAATTAAATTATTGACCACAACACATTTGCACATAGACTAAATAATTAATAAATAGTATTTAATTACAAAATGCATAGTATCAAAACATTACCTGTTTATCTATTTTACCTTAAAAATAATATATTATTCTTTTTCAAAAAGTCGATCATTTCTCATTGTATTTATTTTGCATTTTTAGATGGGTGCCGATTTAAATACCGCGAAAACGTTTAACTGCCGCACTCGAGAGTCGATGATCACAGACTAATAAGAGAACAAGTCGATGATTAACTAAGTTGGTTATATTTATATGATAATTGACACTTCGCGCGCGTAAACGTGGATATCTGTCAAGCGCCTGCTTTGACGTCACGCGTTCATATCAATGTCAGAGTTGTATCTAATAGAAAGTGATTTCGAAATTTTGTGTTATTAAGATGAATTCTAAATTTTATAAATGTTGTGCGGTGCCGCAGTGTAAAAATACTACTGTTAAAACACCTGAAAAACTATTTATTCACGTTCCACGTACAAAAACGATGCGGAGAAAGTGGCTTCAACTAGCCCGTCGGGATCCGGCACCTGTATCTACACTACAGTTGCAAAACTTCTGAATTAATCCGAATAATTACGGAATAGTTCGCAGAATACTTCTTTCAGTCAGATTTTTTCAAATTATCGAAGTAAATGTTAGGTGATGTTTACACGATATAGATTGAAAAGTAAATTTGTCCAAAATCTTAATTGTAGCAGCTAGCGTTTCTTATAGAAATCCGGGAGCACAAACGCATGCGTGATGCAAAAATACATAGTGACATCTATCGGAATTCGGAAACTATACCGAACTACTTGCTTGATTGCTTATTCTTAGCGCCATCTATTGGTGTTCCGTGCGTGCACCACGCGCTGTGCTGTTGTTCGTGCGAGCTGCGTGAGGTGCGGGGCGGGTGGCTCTCCCTGGAGAAGTTTTCACCCGCAAAGATTCCCCCTCTCATCCCCCGCAGGGAATGTTTCGATAATAATTCGATCGAACAATTCGCAGTAGGAGCTGAATAGTTCTGTGGATTTTTGATGAAGGTATCGAAGTGAACTGATCATTACTAATATTTTATGAAGATTTCTCCTGTGTTCGGGTTACTGGTTAGACAGTCAAGTTTTCATAATTTGTTAGTGAAATTACCGATTCGCGGAGGAGTTTTAAAAATGATAATCTATTATTATAAAAGTAGATAATTCATTCATATTGCAATTAAAGAGCCTGACAATGAAAATAAAACAGAAAGAGAGAGAGAAGGATCCCCTTTCTTTTATATATGTAGATATTCTTTTTTTTTTTCTTTTCGGTACCTTAACTGCAAATGTAACTTTGTATCTGGGGGCATATGTATGGGTTTACAAAGTTACTTATGCAGTTAACGTATCTAGAAAACTAGACTGAAATTGAAAAATGTATATAGCATTTTCTTTATTTATCACATTTGTAGTAAGATTTCTTTTATAAATGTAGATATTCTTATTTTTTTTTCTTTTCGGTACCCTAACTGCAAATGTAACTTTGTATCTGGGGGTCAATGTATGGGTTTACAAAGTTACTTATGCAGTTCTTGTATCTAGAAAACTAGACTGAAATTGAAAAATGTTTATAGCATTTTCTTTTATTTATCACACTGTTCTCTGTCCTTGGCAAGTTTTTCTGTGAAATCCATACAATTCCATCCATCCATAGTTGATACTCGCTTGTAGAATAAATTGGACCTAATGTGTCTTAGAGTATTTTTTTTTCTCTCTCATCCAAGCCGCAAGGAAAGAACAGCCTCCCTGACTCGCCATGTAGGCGGGGGTATGGCTGGGATGGTCATAGGTTAACCCTCTTCATCATTAATGATTTGATTGATGATTCATCGTTCATGAAGGCTCGCGAGAGTAGCAGACACGCGCTTTTGTTATGATAATCCCGATTTTTTCCTTAATCGAATTATTCCGATTAATTCGGAATAATTCAGATCTATTCGGAAGTTTTCCAAGCGAATGATTCGGAATGTTTCCCGGCCGCAACACTAATCTACACAAAGCAAAATGTATTTCTGTGAGGATCATTTTGATGTAAGTTTGATATTCCTGCCTCGTCCCCATATGATATTCCTGCCTCGTCTCCACATGACTGCCTCGAGGAACTAAAAATAAATGAAACAATTTGTTAAAAAGGTGAAACATAACCTCAAAATCATATTATTTTATTTAATTCAATTTAACTATTTGAGTTTTAAATACTTAAGATTACTATTATAATGTATTCTGAGTATATTACTTACATAGAGGTCTTCACATTTCTAAATTCAGCAGAGCAGAAGTTACTATTTGTTGCGAAGAAATTAGCTACCGTAAAGCAATCAATTCTTGGCAAATTTAAACTATCTGCCTTAGTATATCCACTTCCCATTATGGGAAAACCTTTGAAAATTCTTTTAAAAAGATAAATGAGCAAATTTCGAAGATATATCACGGGAATTACAGTAATAACAAGTCCAAAATATCAAACAAACACCATACTACTTGACAGCGATTGATACTTGTGAAGAACGCGTGACGTCACGCATATTTAAAATTTTATTAAATAACAAAATAATTCCTTAATTATTGATGAAAATATTGTTTTTTATTATTTCTATTATAGAAACTATCTTTACGTGGTAAAATTATATACATATTTGAGTACAGTCCACATCCCTATTGTGTAGGTATTTTAGCAAATAAATAAATGGTTTTTGTTTTTGATAAATATGAATTCGAAAGTGTACAAGTCGTGTGGGGTTCCCCAGTGCAAGAACACAACGATCAAAACTCCCAATAAGTTGTTTGTGTTCGTTCCGCACAGTAAAACAATACGAAAGAAGTGGCTTGAACTTGCAAGACGAAATTCAGTATGGTCCAACCTTTATTTTTGTGAAGATCACTTTGATGTAAGTTTACATATATTGTTTTCTACATTCTAGTATAATATTACTCGTATTATGTACCTTGTAAGAGGTCTAAATGGAAAAATATGAAACGATTTCTAGGTTATGTTTCAATACATACTCATTGTTAATTTTTATTATATTACGTATTTTATACGTAATACTGGCCGGATGGCGACCCTGCCTCATACCTACGCCAAAGGACGTGTGTTTGTTCTCTACCCTGTACAGCATTCGTGTGATGAACACTTGTGTTTGTTCAGTTTCTGGGTGTAGTCTGCGGCATGAATCAACACCTTGATTGCGCAGAAACCGATTTTAATAGAAAGTCTTCTTTTTAATAAATAATAATAATAATAAATTCACACAACATCTCATACATTGACCTGACTCCGTACTAAGTAGCTTATGCAGTTGTGTTACAGATATCAGACAACAGAGGATCACAAATATCATACTTAAATACATATATAACACCCAGACACTGAACAAACACAAGTGTTCACAACAAACACAAGTTTTGTGCGCTAACGAACAGTCATCACAATTCTTTCATGCCGCTAGCTATATTATATAGTATTTAAGTAGGTATAATATTTGTGTTTCCTCTGTTTGTCACTGTAACACAAGTGCTTAAGCTACTTAGTACGGAGTCAGGTTAATGTATGCGATGTTGTGTGAATTTATTTATTTATTAATATTTCAGTTACCAAATGATATGGATAACTATATGGAATACCACTTGATGGGATACGTGCCACAGGTCCGCATGAAACCGGGGTGTATGCCCTCTAAATTTCATTGTCAAAGAGATAGGAGAAAACGAACATCTGATGCTACAGATAGACAATCATATAATCGCATAAATCGAAAAAAGAAATTAATAGAATGGCACAAAGAATTAAAAGAATTAAGTGCAAAACGGGTGGTATTTGATGAGATGTCAAGTGGAAGTTCAGGTAAGTACCATTTCAGGTACTTATTTCATTCAAATTCATTACACTTCAGAGCCAACAAAACAAGATCCTAAGAACAATCGCAAACATACCATGGCATGTAACGAACAATGAAATCCACGAGCATCTGGAAATGAGAACAATTAAAGAGGAAATTTGGAGTCTTGGAGAGAATTATAAAAATGCTAGTCTGAGAATACTAGAGAATAATATGAGAAATAATGAAATAAATAAATAAATAAATTGAGACAATATCACATACATTGTCCTGGTCTCAAACTAAGGTTTTCCCTTGTACTATGGAAACCAGAAACAACGAAGGAACTACAAACACCCAGACCCAACACAAATATCTGTTTCATCAACAAACATTTGTGTTGGTGCGGGAATCGAACCCGCGACCCTTACGTCTTAACCGGCGCTCAAACCATTGCGCTAAACGGGTCGTCGAAATACATAAGTACTTATAGCTGGAGGCACGAAAGTATAGCGATGACCGTTATTTTGCACACTTGTAAAAAAGAAGACTTTCTATCAAAATTGGTTTCTGCGCACTCAAGGTCATAACTACACTTTCTTGCTATGTTAGGGAGGAGGAGGAGATACAAGGAGAGATTAAATGAACATACATAGTATTGTACTACCTAATAACCTGTTACCAGATCAAGAAAATGTAAAAAAGCTTAACTCTACCAGCGGCAGGAACGATAGAAAAGATATGTGCAGAGTTGAACTTGTGAGCTGTTAAAGGATTAAAAGATGGCCTATCCTGGAACTTGACAATCCAATTTGAAGGCCATGATATCATAAATCTATATACAGGTGTAATAAATAAAACTGTTTTTATTTTAATGTTGTATTTATTTATGTATCAAGAAAGTCATGAGATTAATTGATAGCGCCACTGGCGCTTTCGTCAAAGAGTATGGTAGCCCAATTGGTTATAATACTACGGAGCTCCGTGAAGTTCCTCAAGAATTTTCACAACTTTATTGACAGAGTCACTCACCGGTGGCCTATACTCAGCAGTGGGTGCTACCGGGATGATGATGATGATGATTATTGACTGAGTATATGGCCCTCAAAGGCTGCAATGACGAGTAGCAGCCCTGGCTGTCACAGCTGGGAGAGACGCTAATCCGACGTGGCAGGCCCCTCACAAGTGGACTGATGCGATGACTATTTTTTTTTTTGATCGGTGCCAGTCGAGCAGACGGAGCACCTGATGGTAAGCGATTGTCGTCGCCCATAGACACCTGCAACACCAATAGAGTCACAAGTGTGCTGCCAAACTGCCCAGCACCCTCACTTAGGCGCTCAGGCGCTGCTTTACACCTGGCTTTAGTGAGGCCGTGGTATCACTCTGGTCGAGCCGGCTCAGTCATGCCAAAGGGTGGTTGCTCTCCCACTGTGACCAGCTGAACGAACATCAGTGTATATAGAGGAAGGTCTCTTGGCTAAAACTATAATAGATACTCAGTGTACAAGGCACCCTCAAGGTCCAAGCAGGGAGACGGTTGAATTGAAAGACCAGTTCCGTCTGTGTAGCTTGAATTTATTTTGCAACTTATCTGTGGGAGAGCCACGCTTCGGCATGAATGGGCCGGCTCGACCGGAGTGATACCACTGCCTCACAGAAAACCGGCGGGAAGCAGCCCCTGTGCTGTGTTTCGGCGAGTGAGTGAGGGTACCGGAGGCCCACTCAGGGGGGGGGGAAGGGGATAAAAGGTTGGCAGCGCACTTGTAGCTCAACTGGTGTTGCAAGTGTCCATGGTCAGGTGAACCGCCTGCTCGCCTGCTACCTATCACATAAAAAAAAAATCTGCCACCCCTAGGCAGGCGGCTTGGGGTCATTATTCCGGTGACACACAATGCTTGCGCGGTGTAAAAATGCATAGTGCCATCTACCGGAATAAAGACAAACCGCCTGCTTGCGTGCTTTATACACTCAGTACAATGGCGTTTCGTGGGTATCAGCCACTTGGGGCGAAAGACAATTTTACCGGCCTTTTTTCTTCGGTGAATTTATACTAAAACTCAGTTTTTTTTCTTTACAGATCCAGCCTCCGTTTCCAAGGAGACTACCACTTATGAAGAGGAGATTTCAGTGAAATTAGAGGTTGGTTATTGCCATAAGCTTGTTAATTCATTACTAATTACCCGCCCTCACTTCGTTTCGGGACATAAGTTCCACTCTCTACTAATAGATGGTGCTGGGTGTTGATTGCATCGCGCTTGTGTTTCGCCTATTAGATTAGTATAATAAGGTCTGTCGATAGAATTCTTTCTTTTCTTTATAAATAGTACCGTAGAGTTGGGATTACTTAAGCAAACCAGTATTAGCTCAGTCACTAACCAATTTTTTTTAATCACTTGGCATTGGTAAAATTAACTGTGTACTGAACACAGTCCAATAAACAAAAAAAATAAAATAGATTTTTTTATTATTTTGGATATCACAACAACACAAAACGATACAAACATTTTGGGGATAAAAGGTTGGCAGCGCACTTGTAACTCCACTGGTGTTGCAAGTGTCCATGGGTGGCGGCAATTGCTTACCATCAGGTGATCCGCCTGCTCGCCTGCTACCTACCTGCTATCACATAAAAAAAAAGTCATCGCGCTTCGAAGGCGCGTGCCCAAGTCCATAAAAAAAACTGCTATGTCTTTTGATTTAGCCGGATTCGGAGGTGGAACCAGAGCCCCCGGCTCCGGAGCCCCGGCCGTCTCTGTGCTGCTGCTGCCTGGAGCGCGCGCCGGCGCTGCCGCTGTGGCCCGGCGAGGACGGCGAGCAGCTGGGACGGATGATACTCTCCTGCTTGCAGCTAGACGTGAGTCATCATCATCACCATTTCAGCCAATAGACGCCCACTGCTGGACATAGGCCTCCCCCAAAGTTCTCCACACAGATCGGTCCTGTGCCACCCGCATCCAAGGGACTCGCGCGGCCTTCACCAGATCGTCGGTCCACCTGCTGGGAGGTCTGCCACGGCTGCGGCTGCCACTTAAGGAGCTTTCCGCCCAAACTTCCGTCTGTTCTCCTCTGATTTTTTTGGGAAATTTAGCCCCCCTCCCACCCTTTGTCAGCAAAAATGGTCGATATATTTATACTTTGTCTTCCTGAATATATCAAAAGTAAGCAGAGCCGAGACATCCCAAAGCTTTTTTGAAGCTGGATTTTAATGATTATTTTGTTGTTTGGTAGGCCATCATTCAGCGGTGGTCCCATACCCATTTTATCAAAATTTACTGTGGTTTTTGAAAAAAAAAACAACAAAAGCAAAATAATATCTTATTAGTTCAATGGTTTTTTTTGAGGCTGTAGTCTTTAAGTCTTTTTTTTAGTGGCTTAGTTTTTTTCAAAAGCTATCAAAAATTATTATCATTTACAATTTATTATTGGATAACGTTTCAGTTGTCAGCATTCCCGTGTGCGATGGTGTGTTTGGCCTGCGCGGAGGCGGCGCGGCGCGCGCGCAGCTTCCGCCAGCAGGTGGCGCGCTGCCAGCAGCGGCTGATGCAGGGGCCCGCTGATTGTGAGTGGACTTTTTTTTTATATTATAGGAAGGCATACGAGCAAGCGGGTCACCTGATGGTAAGTGATCACCGCCGCCCATGGACATCAGCTACACCAGAAGGAGTGCGGATGCGTTGCCGGCCTTTTAGGAAGGTATAGGCTCGTTTCTTGAAGATTTGAATGTCGTACCGGTTCGGAAATAGCGCTGCGGGAAGTTGATTCCACAATGAGGAGGTGCGTGGCAGAAAGTGTCGAGTAAAGCGCACGGTACCGGACGGACTACCACCTATACCTTTCTATAAGTCCGGCAACGCATCCGCACTCCTTCTGGTGTAGCTGATGTATGGGCGGCGGTGTTCAATCACCATCAGGTGACCCGCTTGCTCGTTTGCCTTCCTATACTAGGTATAACGGCTGGTTTCTGAATTGAGAAATAAAATTTGAAGCTAAGCTCTACTTATACTCTGATTTTTAATCATGTTGAGTAAACTGACAGATGCAAATGTCAAGTTTCTATACATTTTGGCATTTTGCATCTGTCAAATTGAGTGATAATGTATGTGGATGGCACATTGACATCTGTGAGTTTAATCAGAGTATAGCTGGAGACACGAAAGTATAGCGATGACCGTTATTTTGCGCACTTGTAGAAAAGAAGACTTTCTATGAAAAATCGACGAATTTTCAAAAGTCGTGGAACAAATTTTGCTCAGAATAGAATAATTATATGGTTAAAGACATGTAAAATACATAAACCTTGTATAGCCTGTACGGTCCTAACTTGTATAAAAAAGTATATTTTCACTGAATTTATTTAACCTAATTATTACTTTTTTTTTTTCAGATGGAGTACCTGTGATGGATAATAGCAGCGCCAGCCCCTATGTTAATATAGCTGATGGTGAGTACTAGAAACTTGACTATACAAGGTGTATCTGTGAACATTTAGGTACTGGTGGGAGGCCTGCCACGGCTGCGGCCTCCTGCACGCGGCCTCCACTTAAGGGCCTTTCCACCCCAACGGCCGTCTGTTCTACTCCTGTGCCCTGCCTGTTGCCACTTGAGCCACGCAATAGGGTATTTGACTAAATTTTTTTATGTGTTTAATCAAAAGACCTCTCAAGTTAATAAACATTATTGAAAGAATTACTCAATTCTGATTTGAATTACCTGAGATATTATAACTTTAAGAGCACATATTTTGGGCAAGCCCAAAAACGCTCTATACAAATGACTACAGGCGAGTGACGTCACATGCTCGTATCCTGTATGCGCGACTAGTAAATTTTGTTTGGTAGCTATATCAAATGTTTCGTTTAAGTAAATGGTTTTATAATAAAAATTGGTGGAAAATGTACGGGTAGTTCAATGATATAATTATTTTTTTAAATTTACAATTTAAAAAAATAATTATATCTTATACTTTAAAAATGGACTTGCCGATGAAACTTTGAATGCTCATAAAACCAGCTAGACGTTATATTTTTAACTGAAAATTTTGGCCATTGGTTCTTATTTACCAGTATTTTGGAAAAGTATAAATATTTTTTACTATATCGAGATTAGTCAAATACCCTATTCTTATACATAATAAGTTTGGATTATATTTCCAGATACGTTGACGGTGGTGAAGTCGGAGCCACCTGACGAGTGGTCGGCGGAGAGAGACCTCAAAGCGGACCCGTTGAAAGAAGAGGGTAAGAAACTTTTGAAAACTTTACTTTTTTAATTTTTTTTTTAAACAAAACTGGAATTCAAGACCACAAATCTACGACACTGTCAAATCTGTTAAAGTCACTAATGTCATTTTCAAGTAACGTTTTCAGGTTTCGCCAACCTTTTTGGCATTCTTTTTCTTATTATGCAGGCTGAACTGTAAAATTTCGTAGATACCATATGTTATACACCTACAACTGTAGTGTTACAAGCGCAATAACATCTTTGAAAACTAAAATTACGGATGGTTAAGTTTTTATTAAAGCGTCTTGTATTTACGTCATAAAAAGTAAATATTTTTATTTATATATTTTTTAAGTATAGAATCAAAACTACCAATAATTAAATTACATCAGCGAGTATTTTTAGAATTAGAATTTTGTTTCAGTAGTAACATTGTCGTAGTTTTTTGGGTCTCTAATTCCAGTAAATACTAAAGTATTATTATTTATTTATTGACTAGCGGCCGCCCGCGACTCCGTCCGCGTGGAAAAAGTAACTTTTTACCCTCCTTTCAACCCCTTACACCCCCTTTTCGCAATAAAAAGTAGCCTATGTCCTTTCTCTGGGTCTAGATTATCTGTATAACCAAATTTCATTTAAATCCGTTGAGTAAGTTTTGGCGTGAAAGAGTAGCAGACAGGACAGACAGACAGACAGACAGACAGAGTTACTTCGCATTTATAATATTAGTATGGATTAGTATGGATTTAAATACCTACATATTTTTAGAGCTTCTCGCACTTGATGCGGTAAACAGTATTTTGTAACTCCACTGGTGTTGCAAGTGTCCATGGGCGGCGGCAATTGTTTACCATCAGGTGATCCGCCTGCTCGTTTGCTACCAATTACATAAAAAAAAGCAGTGACATAATGCTGAGTGGCAACCATTTTGGTAGCATAAGTTTAATATTAGTTTTAAGTTTCTGTCGTTATTTGCTCCAAATAAATATTTTCTATTCCATTCTATGCTTATTACAGAATTATCAACGGCGAAAGTGGAACCTTCGGAAGACGATACTCTTGAAGAGCAACTAGTTGTTTTCTCAGAAGAGGACCAGTATACGCCTGGTGAAATGCAAGGTAAGTGTAAATTTTAGACCTTGAAAATAAATAAATAAATTGAGACAACATCACATACATTGTCCTGGTCCCAAACTAAGGTTTTCCCTTGTACTATGGAAACCAGAAACAACGAAGGAACCACAAACACCCAAACCCAACACAAATATCTGTTTCATCACAAACATTGTCTTGATGCGGGAATCGAACCCGCGACCCTTGCGTCTCAACCGGCGCTCAAACCATTACGCCAATTTAAATATTTGAATGAGGTTGTATACTAAGCTCTGATTTTTAATCATGTGGAGTAAACTGACAGATGCAAATGTCAAGTTTCTATACATTTTTGACATTTGCATCTGTCAATTTAGTGATAATGTATGGGGATGACACATTGACATCTGTCAGTTTACTCCACATGATAAAAATAGAGTATAGCTGGAGGCACGAAAGTATAGCGATGACCGTTATTTGTGCGCAAAAAAGCTTGTAAAAAAGATTTTCTATGAAAATTGGTTTCTGCGCACTCAAGGTCATAACTACACTTTGTTGCGGCAGACTATACCTACTTAAGGTTTTAAGCATGGGAGAGCCATATTACGGCATAAATGGGCCGACTCGACCGAAGTGATACCACGGTCTCACAGAAGACCGGCGTGACGGAGCGCCTACGCTGTGGTTCGTCGAGTGAGTGAGGGCACCGGAGGCCCAAGGGGGAAAGGGGGTTAAAGGTTGGCAGCGCACTTGTGACTCTACTGGCGGCCATCGTTTACTATCAGGTGACCCGTCTGCTCGTCTGCAACCTGTCACATAAAATAAAACTTATTAGTGCATGTGACTGTACGGACTAAATACTAAAAAAAAATACCGAAGAACATGTGCTGGCTTCCAGTTCATGTGTTTCCTCCTTACAATCCTGGGTTTTTAGACGGGGCGTGAAACGACATCTCAGCAAGCCTTCAGGGTGAGGATGACAGACTAAATACGTATTTAGTCTGTTTTTGTTCCTATCAAACTCATATTTGGATCTCACGGCCGCTTACCATCAGGCGCAAGGTCATCTTGATTGTCCTCAATATAAAAAAAAAATCACCTACTAATTTATGTGTTTTTATTTAGATGACACGGAATCCGTTGAGGTTGAATATCTGGAGATGGAATTTCTTGATGAGGACGAAGAATCTGAAACTGAACGACGCCTGGAAGTAAGCGTAGAAGGAAGGAAGGAAGTCTGGTGAGTTTCACGGCCTCGATGGCGCAGTGGCTACGGTGTTCGCCCGAAGTAAATTCCCGGGTTCGTTTCCCGGTCAAGTCAATTTAGATAACTATGTTTTCTAAGTTATCTTGGGTCTGGGTGTTCTGGTTTGACGCCCTCAGTTCATTATCGTCATCTGGTACTCATAGTACGGGGCACTACGGGGTTGGATTGTCTGGCGCGGTTCCTTTCTTAGGGTTCCGTAGCCAAATGGTAAAGAACGGAACCTTTATAGATTCGTCGATATCTGTCTGTCTGTATGTCTCAGCCATATTTTTCCTAAACTAGAAATTAGGTAAGAAGGTGTATTTTGTGAACTGCATAATGATTGTTATAATTATTTCATTATAAATGGTAATGGAAGTTCCTAGGAAAAATTTAGTATGTAGTGCAGAAATGTCTCGCAATTTATCAAAGCTGAGCTTCGAACATTTGATGAGCGAATGGAATGTTCTGCAACTATTCATAACATTAATCTTGTGACACCACTAGTGTTGCAGGTGTCCATGGCAGCGGTAATCCCTTACCATCAGGTGATCCGTCGGCTCGTCTGCCACCTATATCATAAAAAAAATCTACTTTAACAAAGTTTGAATTAATTTAAATGGAAGCAGGAGTCGGGGGGATGGTTAAATAATATCTCGTGACATAATTTTTGACGACCCGTTTAGCGCAATGGTTTAGACGTAAGGTTTGCGGGTTCGATTCCCACACCAACACAAATGTTTGTTGATGAAACAGACATTTGTGTTGGGTCTGGGTGTTTGTGGTTCCTTCGTTGTTTCTGGTTTCCACAAGGGAAAACCTTAGTTTGGGACCAGGACAATGTATGTGATGTTGTCTCAATTTATTATTATAATTTATGGATGATCCTAATTTAAATACTTACCTATTTTTTTTCTTTTTAGTCACCAGTCCACCGCCACCGACATCGTCAGTTCTCAGCGGCCCTTTAGAAAAGCAGACGACACGGGGAATACCGCCAGCGATACTGGCCAGAAGGCTGGCGAAGAAGTAACAATACGCTGGCTCACGAAATAGGTCACGACGGCTGATCACCCTATAGTTTTACTATAAAGCCTATACAGTGTATCTGTAATAGGGATGTTACGAATGTCAAAATTTTCGCGAATACGAATGCGAATATTTACGCCGCGAATGTGCGAATGCGAATGTTAAGTACTTAAGACATCAGTCACATCAAATATAAAAAAAATAACAAATAAATCAATATTTTTTATTACTTAAAAGACAAAAAACATACATAATGTACTGACCTGACAGACATTAGACATGTTAGTCTAGCAAGATTAAGAGTCGAGTTCACGCACGCACGACCTGCACACTTTCGCTTTCGCATAACATTCGCATTGATTTAAGCGAATGCGAATGTTAAAAACGATGCGAACCATTCGCATATTCGCGAATGCGAATATTCGTAACATCCCTGATCTGTAAGCATTCACATCATTTTAACGACGTCTTCGTAAATGTAAACACTTTTCCACATTTGCACGTCGTAAAGCCCAGACACAAGACACAATAGAAAATCAATTGTTTTTGCCTCGTATGAGGCTTTTATACTCTGATTCATAATCATGTAAAGTAAACTGACAGATGTCAATGTGTCATCCCCACACATTATCACTCAATTTGACACATGCAAGATGACAAAATGCATAGAAACTTGTCAGTTTACATGCGTATGAATCAGAGTATAGGTCTTACGACGTTAAGCAAATTTGCAAAAGTCAGAACAAATATTGCTCAGAATGGTTGTTAGAACACGTGGTTAAGGGGATGTAAATGTTCACAGATAATCTAGTCCGCGGCATCTAACAACAGCGATGACCATTAGTTTGCGCACTTGTAAAAAAATACTACTAAAATTGGTTGCGCACTCGAAGTCATCACTATTGTTTCATGCCGCAGATACAATCTGTATGTATTACCGTTGTTATCTGCCTCGGTGGTGCAGTGGTTAGTGCGCAGTGCACATGGGGTCCTGAGTTTGATTCCCGGGTCGGACCAAATACCTGGGTTATCCTGCGTGCGTGATCGTTATGTTTGTTTGCCGTAGCCGAATGTTGGCTGGAGGATTTTAGTTTTATTTAGTTTACTCATTAATTCATTATAAATACCCTTACTTTAAGTTCATCTTACGTGATGGAATAACAAAGTCTGATTATTTTAAGTTTATTTTTCATAAAATTAAATGAGATTCTCAAACTGACCCATGTCTTTTTATTTCATATTTTGTTATGTATAGCAAAGATTTAATCTTTGATGTATAGACAGTTCAAACAATTTTTCAAATGAAGAAATCTTGAGGGGGGTCTGGGATTCCGATACTCGTTTTTATGTGATAAGTGGCAGACGAGCAGATGGATCACCTGATGGGAAGCGACTGCCGCCGCTCATAGCTACCTGCAATTTAATTTAACCTAATACAATGTACTCTGTGATTTAACCCCCTTCCAATAGGGCTTCTCTCGCGTTCCTTTCGGGAGCCAACCGAAAATGGATAAGAAAAATAGACAGCGCCATCTAGTGTCGAGTAGAATATTCATAATGTAATATTGGTTACCGCTAGATGGCGTTGTCAACCGAAAAAAAAAAAAGGGCCAATTCTCGATTTTGACAGAAGAACACATTACATTGCGTCAAGCAAGAAAGTCAAAAACTTTGAAAGTTCAAAGGCTTGCGCCCGAATCGATCGATTGCTTTATTTTTTTTAGTCTTTTCTAGTGTTGCAAAATCATCGATAGTTCCTATTGATTTGTTATATCAAACAAAGACAATGTGAAACACATTTTGACTGACTATCAATTTAAGGGAAAGATACATATTTTAGCAGCACTATTAAATATTACGCAACGCATATATACTACGCAACCAAATAATGTTAATTCTAGACTCTAGTAATTAGTTAATAGACTATCGATTGTAATTTTACAGTTTCAATATTATTTGACATCACTACACTAGCTTCATTCTCTGTGATTCTTGTCGTCCCGAAAATAATTTATAAAATGGCGGCCTTCTAGCAATGGCTTCGTAGCGTCGGTTGAGAACTCTTTTTGTCGTGATTTACGTTCATCTGGTGACTCGTTCGTGTACTAATATCGTTAAATAAGTGTCTTTTGATGGAGCGATTGTACAACAATATCAATAATGGCATGTGCCGGTGTTGTGCTTCCGAGGGAACGTTCAAGGATCTCTCGTCCAAATATCGATGGATGGGCGTTGAAGAAGTCTACGCGGATATGCTTCGGGAATGCTTTGATGTAACTGTAAGTAGATAATTACAGTTCAATAAGCGTTATGTTAAATTTGAAGTAGTCTTTACCTCGAGAAATCTTCTTCACTTGCTCTTTTGGTAACCTTTTAAAAATCATTAACAGTAGGAGGGGCAGCAATGTATAATGAACATTTATTATTGTTTTTGCGAATAAGATTTCTGGAAAACAATAACAATTATACTCTTAGCAATTGTAATGTGGTTTAAAACATCATATAATAGCATAATTTAAATGCTGCTATAATGATTCGGAGGATGACCTGTGTATTTATACCTATTCAAAAACCAAGCTATTTATTGCCGACATTCGGTGTAGGTATATCATAATCGGCTTTATAGTAAAAATGTCTATTCGAGAAAATAATCAAAATAAACTGGACAAAATAAACAGTAAATACCATTGAAAACCTTGTCTCAAATAGATATGAACACTATAATTTTGTTTTTGTGAGACAAAAAGTATAATAGTTCAATCATTTCATGCTAAAATTACAATAAATAAACACCTTATTCGTA
The DNA here is from genome assembly GCA_014851415.1 of Cnaphalocrocis medinalis. Taxonomy (NCBI): domain Eukaryota; kingdom Metazoa; phylum Arthropoda; class Insecta; order Lepidoptera; family Crambidae; genus Cnaphalocrocis; species Cnaphalocrocis medinalis. Next base: position 2,746,524 of record CM026303.1, read on the forward strand.
AACAAAAATTTCGTAAATAAACAGCAATTATCCATTGGTTAAGTTAAATATTTTACATGCCCAATTTTAGTCAGCTAAAATTTTAAAAGTTCCTTGATTGGTATAGATGTAATGTTTACTTGCATATTGTAATACCAAAATATAATATTTTATAATTTCTCATTAGTGTTTTAGTTAATCCTCACATACAATGGACCGAAGGAGAGTGCCTAAGTGTGGAAAATGGAGTCCACTTACATTACATATTTAATCAGTTTTTCATATTGTGAAATAAGTTACTCTTTCCAACAGCTCACATATCGGGAAAGAAAATCCAGAAGCAGGCATCTGCGAGGTGTGCATCACGCAGTGCGGAACGCTGCCACTTCAAGAAGCAGGTCCTCACACCGAGGAGCAGTTCAAGAAGATGCTGCGAATAAAAGTAAGGATACTCTATAGAAGAAAGAAGTAAAATACAGGATAATATTCTACAGTTTTCAAACTTAAATAATGAAATATGTATGGTATAAAAAATCTACACTAACATGCTACGTATTGAGCATGGACTGTATGCTAGTGATACCAATAAAAAGGGTGATATTAGCAAATCAGAAATATATTTTGCAGGACAAGTTCAAAAGGCAGATCAAACCTATTAACTCATTAAGTACGGGACCATGATCTTGGTGTTCATTTCCCTGGTCGAGCAGAAGTGTTTCGAATTTTTCGCACATAGCTCGGGTTTGTGACCAATCCGCATTAGGCAAGCATAAAAAGAAAGAAAGAAAGAAGAAATGTTTATTTGGTACCAAAAATACATGTAAAAAAAATCACATTCAAACTTGAATAAAAAAAAATAATGATTAAGCATAATCCCATCTTAGTAGCGATGACTTGATCTCGCGGGGTAGTCTTACGGTGGGGCAGCAAGACTGCAGAGCCCTGCAGTGGGACAGTATATTATATAGGCTGAAACTTTACTTTATTATTATGTGCTTTATATTAATTTCCATATTTCTGTTGGCAGCAAACATAGTGAAGGTGGAGGTGTCGCCGCCCGAGGACGACGGCGTGCAGTTCACGGACGAGGACAACAATCTGTCCAACGATGACTTCTCCAGCACAGGTAATCTATGTCAACATCTTCTTTATACGAGCTTTTCTGCAATCAGGCTACAGGTGAGCCCATTTCCGTGCGGAGGGTGAATGAATGAATCAGCCGGTGTTCACTCCAACCAGCCAGGTTCTTCAAGGAAACCTGACAGCGCCCTGATGCTGCCGAAGGTTACCCGGAGACTATCCAAGTTTCCTAGGTAGTGCGCCCAGCAGCACGTCACCATGCCTTGCTCCGTTAGTGCGATTGTCAATAAGCGGAGGCGTGGCTTATGTCAATATTAAAAGTGGTTAACATTTGAGGAAGGCAACGTTTTGTTTGCAACAAACTTGAGCTAACGGGAAAATAACGTCTTGATCATAAAGTTTTGTTTTTTTTTACGTGATAGGTGGCAGACGAGCAGACGGATCACCTGATGGCAAGGGATTGCCGACACCTGCAAAACCAGTAGAGTCACAAGGGCGCTGCCAACTTTTACCTCCTTTCCCAATTGGGCCTCCGGTACCCTCGTTCGACGAATCACAGCGCAGGTTGCTTCACGCCGATCTTCTGCGAGGCTGTGGTATCACTGTGGTCGAGCCGGCCCATTCATGCCGAAGCTTGGGTCTCTCATGGTTAATAAGTCAAAACTTATTTTTGCAAAAACTGAGCAAACCAGAAATCATGGTCTTTTTCGAAAATGTATTATTTAATTATTTTTTTTAAAAAAAATTATCAATAGGGTATTTGACAAAAATAAATTATGTATTTAATCAAAAGACCTCTCAATTTAAGAAACATTATTGAAAGAATTGCTCGATTCTGATTTGAATCACCTGAGATATCACAACTTTAAAAGCACATATTTTGGGCAAGCCCAAAAACGCTCTATACAAATGGCTACAGGCAAGTGACGTCACACGCTCGTATCTTGTATGCGAGTCTAGTAAATTTGTTTGGTAGCTATATCAAATGTTTCGTTTAAGTAAATGGTTTCATAATAAAAGTTGGTGAAAAATGTACGGGTAGTTCGATGATATAATTATTTTTTTAAAATTTTATACTTTAAAAATGGACTTGCCCATGAAACTTTGAATGCTTATAAAACCAGCTTAGACGTTATATTTTTAACTGAAAATGTTTTCCATTGGTTCTGATTTACCAGTATTTTGGAAAAGTATAAATATTTTTTACTATATCGAGAGTAGTCAAATACCCTATTGCCAGGCGAACTGCCCTTCTTTACTATTAATAAAAGCGGTAAATTCTAAAAACAACGACAAATTTTATAAGTAAACCGAGTAAACGAAACACTTGCGCGATGCAATCAACACCCAGCGCCATCTCTTGGTTACCTTTTGAAACTAATGTCATGTGACTGTACTTATATAGCTATGTCCTTTCAGAGTACGAAGTGCCGATCAAGACTGAAAGCGAGGAGGGCAAGTCCCGCAAGCGCTCGGCGAAGGCCGGCCCGTCGCGCTCCAAGCAGCCCAAGATGGAAGGCGAGTCCTCGGCCAAACGTAAGTCGATAGATTTTGATATACATGCGACTTGGGAAATGTGTGCACGCAATACAATATGTACATCTTTTATCTACCTATTTTACTATTTATAAAGAGATAACTTCTATAGACAACGACAAGGCTTATAGGTAAACCGAAAACGCGAAACGCTTGCGCGATGTAATTGAGCACAGCGCCATCTATTGGTTCTTTTATCAACTACGGTCCCGAAGCGAAAATGAGGGCGGCCACTGTACTAGTTTTTTATGAAGAATTTGGCAGAGACAAAGTTTCCGAATTCCGAAAAATTTTCGAATCAGTGGTAGCTTACATACTTACAACTGAATAAAGTGGCTGGGCTTCCCTCCATCATAGAAATCAAATCATCACTACTATGATGGGATTAGGCTTATCACTACTCTTGCATAATATGGATAAACATCTGGTAAACATACTTTTTTTACTATGACTGCTATTGTGTCTGTCAGTACACAATTTTAATTCTGCCAATGTCGACTGAATAATTTTAGGAAGATGCAGAAACCAATTTTACGTAATGGCAATAAATAATATGTAAAAAAAAAATACTGTCATTGTCAAAAGTGTCATCACAGATATTCAAAGTTAAATTGATAATTTTGTGCTTTTTATTGGCGAAATATTTTCCGTGAGACCGCGAGAGATATAGATCATATATTATTTTTTAATACTAGAGGCGGCAAACGAGCAAGTGGGTCACCTGCTGGTAAGTAATCACCGCCGCCCATGAACATCTGCGAGATCAGAGAGGTCGCTAATTTAATAGTCGTAGTGTAGTATTCCTTTAAGAGCGTGCGTGGTGTATGACTAATCTATATCTATACTATTTATAAAGAGATATAACTTCTATGGACAACGACAAGGCTTATAGGTAAACCGAAAACACGAAACGCTTGCGCGATGTAATTGGACACAGCGCCATCTATTGGTTCATTTCTGAATTACGGTCCCGAAGCGAAGTGAGGGCGGGCCACTAGTTAAATTATAACTTGCGTGCACACATTTCCCAATGTTGCTATCGGATGGGATATTCTAAAAAGCTGCCATTTAATTACGTGCTTAATCTATACTATTAATAAAGAGATAACTTCTATAGACAACGACAAGGCTTATAGGTAAACCGAAAACACGAAACGCTTGCGCGATGTAATTGAGCACAGCGCCATCTATTGGTTCATTTCTGAATTACGGTCCCGAAGCGAAGTGAGGGCGGGCCCTAGTAAGCTAGTAAGTAACTGTCTTGGGCTTCTTAACTGGGCCAAAATAATGAGACAGAACGCCGGCTGCCACATCGCGAGCTAAGCAGAGGGCCTAAAAGAAACCGGAAGTTACGATCTGTGACTCGTTAGCGCTGTAAGTAAAACTCTCATGGCAGTAACTTTTTTGACGATCAAACGTTGACCTCTCTTTGAACACCTAGAGTGTACAGTGACTTCTGCTGCTGATTGTTCTTACATGAGCACTTACGGCCGGTTTCTCAAATGAGAATTTGAAGTTAAGTACACATGTACCAAACTTTGACAGTTGAGTCATACTCAAATGTCAAAGTTTGGTACTTGACTAAATGCGTTTAATGGTTTTCTTTTAGTCTTAAGAATTGATTAATAAAATTACACTTTTGTATGTGGTTTAATAGCATCAAGAAAGTCTTGAAAATGGATTTCGTGAACTAACGGAGTTCCAATGTTTTTATAACATTGGGTTACCATACCCTATGAAATAAGTGGCGTGGCGCCGTCAATTTCATGACTTTATTTACACATTTAAAACAGGGATCACTAAATAATAAAAAAATAGCTATTTTGTAAAAAAAAAAATTGGTTCTGAAAATTTCAAAAAAAAATATAATATTATTCTTATACACTGCCCTCCGTTGATAACCCGGCCAGCTATCCATTTCTTCGTGTGTATTGCAGCTGCTTAGGAGATTTAATAATAGGCTTGTTTCCAAGGTTAGAGATTGGAAGATTTTTTGTATAAAATGGAGAAATAACGGTAAAAAAAAACTATATACAAGAATTTAGTTGATATTTTTTGTCATCAGTCAATTAAAGTTAGATCTAAATTTGATATTGTAACTTGATTTTAAAAGTATTACATTTACTAAATAATTATATACAATTAGATAATTCATGCAATTTTGAGCAACTTTTCTTTTGAAACCATTTTCATAAACGCTTTATATAGCTAAAATTTAATATAGCTATCGAACAAAGGTCTCCCGTGATGAACACAAACTAGCACGCTGTGACGTCACAGCGTGGCAGGGCCGTTGTATGAAGCGTTTTGACAAGGTTTTTTATGTGATCTTTGAATGGTGATATCTCGGAGAATATCATGCTAACAGAGTAATCTTTTGCCGATGTTTCTACTTTGGAGAGCTTCTTTGATTACTAATCACATCAGGAAACAGGAATTGGAAACAGGCCTATTATGTAATGTGGGTATCTCATGTTATGTTTACTTACAGATTATAACCTACGTTTGGCAGCTTTTTGGAAATCTTATATTTATTTTGTAGTGTGTGGTTGTAGCAATATTATACAAGCGATTATTTTAATTTTTTTTGGTCAAATTATAAGTGGCATTCAGCCTTAGGGATATAGGAATATAAGTCACGGAATGCCCTTCCAGTTCATGTGTCTCCTTCTTACAATCCTGGTTTTTTTAGGCGGGGGGCGTGAAACGGCATCTCAGCAGGCTTCAGGGTGAGGATGACAGACTCAATTGGTACTTTGTCTGTCTTCTGTGCCTGTCAACCTCATATTTGGATTTCACGGCCGCTTACCATCAGGCGGAGTGAGGTCATCTTGATTGTCCTCAATATAAAAAAAAGATATTTAATGGTTGTCGGTTTTTTTATTAGGTACCGGCTATGATGGTCTTCATTAGACTCGAATTAATGATACGAAAATATCGGATTAGATAATGCAATTTAGTGTTACCGTACGTACAGCCACACATCAAAGTATACAAAACTGTCATATCTCTTCAATTGACTATTCATCTTACTGTCATACACATTAGGTTGAATATCAAATGAGGAAATTTGACTGGTTGTTGTAACCTGACTGTACTCAAAGTACTCAAACATGACCGCGGGGGGACCCCTGCCCCCTTCCCCCTAGAGGTTACGACAAATATTGGCAGCCTTCACAGATACACTCTATACCCAAAACTGGAATTCAAGACCAAAAATCTACAATGTTGCTACTGCAATAAAATGATCGTACCATAGTATACCCCTTTTTTCTAAAAACACTAGCTGATGTAATTTATTTATTGGTAATTGTGATTCTATAATTTAAAAAAAAATAATTTTACTAACTTTTTTTTCATTTAACTACACACACTTTAATAAAACTTGACCATCCGTAATTTTAGTTTTCAAAGATGTAGTTATTGCGTTGCGCTTGTAATTTGACAATTTAGTCTCATAATAGAAAAATAATGCCAAAAAGGTTGGTCGAAAACCTGAAAACGGTCACTTGAAAATGACATAAGTGACATTAACAGATTTGACAGTGACGTATCTGTCGTAGAATTTTTGGTCTTGAATTCCAGTTTGGAGTAGCAATCTATTATTATTTTAATGAGACGATCAAATTTATTTCTTCAGATCAGCAGTTACATTTTATGCCCAAAATAAAGTATGATATAAAATATCGCCTTGTATAATGTCGCTAAGTACCTATAATATTTGTCGCATGCGTTTTTTCTAAGTAAGCTCCTGTGCTGTGTTTCGCCGAGTGAGTGAGGGTACCGGAGGCCCACCCGGGGAGGGGATCAACGGTTGGCAGCGCACGTGTAACTCCACTGGTGTTGCAAGTGTCCATGGGCGGCGGCAATGCTTACCATCAGGGATCCGCTGCTCGTTTGCTACCTATCAAATAAAAAAAAGCAGTGATAATGCTGAGTGGCAACCATTTTGGTAGCATAATTTTAATATTAGTTTTAAGTTTCTGTCGTTATTTGCTCCAAATAAATATTTTCCTATTCCATTCTATTCTAATTACAGAATTATCAACGGCGAAAGTGGAACCTTCGGAAGACGATCCTCTTGAAGAGCAACTAGTTGTTTTTTCAGAGAGGACCAGTATACGCCAGGTGAAATGCAGGTAATAATACAGTGATAATTTTAGAATTTTCAATAAATATTGAGTTTGTATTCTGAACTCTGAAACTGCAGATGCAAATGTCAGTCTCTATACATTTTGACATTTCATCTGACCAAATTGAATGATATGTTTGGGGATGACACATTGACATCTGTCAGTTTACTCCACATGATTAAAAATCAGAGATAGCTGGAGGGCACGGAAAGTATAGCGATGACCGTTATTTTGCGCACTTGTAAAAAAAGAAGACTTTCTATCAAAATTGGTTTCTGCGCACTCGAGGTCATAACTACACTTTCTTGCGATAGACTATACCTCATAAGGTTTTAAGCGTGGGAGAGCCATTTTACGGCATAAATGGGCCGACTCGACCGGAGTGACACGGTCTACAGAAGACCGGCGGAAGGGGGTTAAAGGTTGGCAGCGCATTTGTGACTCTACGGTGTTGCAGGTGGCCTATGGGCGGCGGCCATCGCTTGCCATCAGGTGATCCGTGCTCGTCTGCAACCTGTCACATAAAAAAACTTATTAGTTCACGTGACTGTATAGACCAAAATATATTAAAAAAATAAACCGAACCACACATGCTTAAATTGTTTGTTCTTGTGTGCCTGTCAACCTCATTTTGGATCTCACGGCCGCTTACCATCAGGCGGAAGGTCATCTTGATTGTCCTCAATAAAAAAAAAACACCTACTAATATAAGCGTTTTTATTTAGATGACACGGAATCCGTAGAGGTTGAATATGGAGATGGAATTTCTTGATGAGGACGAAGAGACTGAAACTGAACGACGCCTGGAAGTAAGCGAAGAAGGAAGGAAGGAAGTCTGGTGAGTTTTACGGTCTCGATGGCGCAGTGCCTAAGGTTCGACCGAAGCGTCTAAATTCCCGGGTTCGATTCCCGGTCAAGTCAATTTAGAGAACTATATTTTCTTAGTTTTCTAACTAAGTTACCTTGGGTCTGGGTGTTCTGGAGAGAACTATATTTTCTAAGTTATCTTGGGTCTGGGTGTTCTAGGTTGACGCCCTCAGTTCATTATCGTCATCTGGTAGTCATAGTACGGGGCACTACGGGTTGGATTGTCTGGCGTGGTTCCTTTCTTAGGGTCCGTAGCCAAATGGTAAAGAACGGAACCTTTATAGATTCGTCGTCTATCCGTCCGTCTCAGCCATATTTTTGCTAAACTATAAATTATATTATTATTAATAATTTTTTTTTCTTTGTAGTGTCCCAGCCACCGCCACCGACATCGTCAGTTCTCAGCGGCCCTTTAGAAAGCAGACGACACGGGGAATACCGCCAGCGATACAGGCCAGAAGGCTGGCGAAGAAATAACAATACGCTGGCTCACGAAATAGGTCACGACGGCTGATCACCCTATAGTTTTACTATAAGCCTATACAGTGTATCTGTAATAGGGATGTTACGAATGTCAAACATTCACATTCGCGAATGCGAATGCGAATATTTACGCCGCGAATGTGCGAATGCGAATGTTAAAAGTACTTAAGACATCAGTCACATCAATGTAAAAAAATAACATATAAATCAATCATTTTTATTACTTAAAAGACAAAAAACATACATAATATACTGACCTGACAGACATTAGACATGTCAGCTAGCAAGATCAAGAGTCGAGTTCACGCACGCACGACCTGCACACATTCGCATTCGCATGATTTAAGCGAATGCGAATGTTAAAAACGATGCGAACCATTCGCATAGCCGAATGCGATATTCGTAACATCCCTGATCTGTAAGCATTGTACATAATTTAACGACGTTTCGTAAATGTAACAGATACACTTTTTCCAATTTGCACGTCGTAAGCCCAGACAGAGAACAAAGAAAAATCAATGTTTTTGCCTCGTATGAGGCTTCAGGTCTTACGACGTTAAGCAAATTTGCAAAAGTCAGAACAAATATTGCTCAGGATGGTTGTTAGGACACGTGGTTAAAGGGATGTAAAAGTTCACAGATAATTATTATATAGTCCGCGGCATCTATACTCTGATTATAAATAGTAAAGTAAAACTGACAGATGTCAATGTGTCCTCCCCATACCATTATCACTCATTGACACATGCAAAATGTCAAAATGCATAGAAACTTTCATCTGTCAGTTTACTTTACATGATTATGAATCCGAGTTTAACAACAGCGATGACCGTTAGTTTGCGCACTTGTAAAAAAATACTTTCTACTAAAATTGGTTGCGCACTCAAGGTCATCACTATTGTTTCATGCCGCAGATACAACCTATATGTATTACCGTTGTTATCTGCCTCAGTGGCGCAGTGGGTAGTGCGCATGGGGTCCTGAGTTTGATTCCCTGGTCGGACCAAATACCTGGGTTATCCTGCGTGCGTGATCGTTAATGTCGGTTACAGGATTTTTATTTTATTTAGTTTACTTATTAATTCATTATAAGTACCCTTACTTTAAGTTCATCTTACGTGATGAAAAAAGAAAGTCTGATTATTTTTAGTTATTTTTCATAAAATTAAAAAAAGATATCAACTGACCATGTATTTTTATTTCATATTTTGGTATGTATAGCAAAGATTTAATCTTGATGTATAGCAGTCCAAACAATTTTCAAGTGAAGAAATCTGAAGGGGGTCTGGGGATCCGATACCCGTTTTTTATTGATAGATGGCAGACGAGCAGGGGATCACCTGATGGGAAGCGACCCGCAATACCAGATGGAATTAATTGCACGGCTTTTAACGCTTTTAACCACTTCTGATAGGGCTTCTCTCGCGTTCTTTTCGGGAGCCAACCGAAAATGGATAGGATAAGAAAACCAGACAGTAACGCCATCTAGTGTCGAGTAGAATATTCATAATGTAATATTGGTTACCGCTAGATGGCGTTGTCAACCGAAAAAAAAGATTTGAGGGCCAATTCTCGATTATGACAGAAGAACGCATTACATTGCGTCAAGAAAGTCAAAAACTTTGAGTAGGTAAAGTTCAAAGGCTTGCGCCCGAATCGATCGATTGCTTTATTTTTTGTCTAAGTCTTTTCTAGTGTTGCAAAATCATCGATAGTTCCTATTGATTTATCATATTACAAACAAAGACAATTTGAAACACATTTTGACTGACTATCAATTTAAGGGAAAGATACATATTTTAGCAGCACTATTAAATATTACGCAACGCATATGTATGTATATACTACGATACCAAATAATGTTAATTTCTAGTTAGTTAATAGACTATCGATTGTAATTTTACAGTTCAATATTATTTGACAACACTACACTAGCTTCATTCTCTGTGATTCTTGTCGTCCCGAAAATAATTTATAAAATGGCGGCCTTCTAGCAATGGCTTCGTAGCGTCGGTTGAGAACTCTTTTTGTCGTGATTTACGTTCATCTGGTGACTCGTTCGTGTACTAATATCGTTAAATAAGTGTCTTTTGATGGAGCGATTGTACAACAATATCAATAATGGCATGTGCCGGTGTTGTGCTTCCGAGGGAACGTTCAAGGATCTCTCGTCCAAATATCGATGGATGGGCGTCGAAGAAGTCTACGCGGATATGCTTCGGGAATGCTTTGATGTAACTGTAAGTAGATAATTACAGTTCAATAAGCGTTATGTTAAATTTGAAAGTATCTTTACCCGAGACATCTTCTTCACTTGCTCTTTTGGTAACCTTTTAAAAATCATTAACAGTAGGAGGGGCAGCAATGTATAATGAACATTTATTATTGTTTTTGCGAATAAGATTTCTGGAAAACAATAACAATTACATATACTCTGGTTTAAAACATCATCTAATAGCATAATTTAAATGCTGCTATAATGATTCGGAGGATGACCTGTGTATTTATACTTATTCAAAAACCAAGCTATTTATTGCCGACATTCGGTGTAGGTATATCATAATCGGCTATAAAGTAAAAATGTCTATTCGAGAAAATATCCATACTAATATTATAAATGCGAAAGTAAACTCTGTCTGTCTGTCTGTCTGCTACTCTTTCACGCCAAAACTACTCAACGGATTTAAATGAAATTTGGTAGGTATACAGATAATCTAGATCCTGAGAAAGGACATAGGCTACTTTTTATTGCGAAAAGGGGGTTGTAAGGGGTTGAAAGGGGGGTAAAAAGTTACTTTTCCACGCGGACGGAGTCGCGGGCGGCTGTTAGTTCAAAATAAACTGGACAAAATAAACAGTAAATTACCATTTAAACTTGTCTCAAATAGATATGAACACTAATTTGTTTTTGTGAGACAAAAGTATAATATTCAATCATTCATCTAAAATTAAATAAATAACACTTTTCGTAAACAAAAATTTCGTAAATAAACAGCAATTATCGTTGGTTAAGTTGAATATTTACATGCCCAATTTTAGTTAGTAAAATTTTAAAGTTCTTGATTGGTATTAGATGTAATTTTTACTTGCAATTGTAAACAAAAATATAATATTTATAATTTCTCATTAGTTTATAGTTAATCATCACATACAATGGACCGAAGGAGAGTCTAAGTGTGGAAAATGGAGTCCACTTTACATTACATTATTTAATCAGTTTTTCATATTTGTGAAATAAGTTACTCTTTCCAACAGCTCACATATCCGGAAGAAAACCCAGAAGCAGGCATCTGCGAGGTGTGCATCACGCAGTTGCGGAACGCTGCCAACTTCAAGAAGCAGGTCCTCAACACCGAGGAGCAGTTCAAGAAGATGCTGCAGAATAAAAGTAAGGATGCTATAAAAGAAAGAAAGAAAAATCTTATTCCATAAATAAAATAATACAGAATATCTTGGGTTTGTGACTACCCGCATTAGGCAAGCATAATGATTAAGCATAATCCCATCTTAGTAGGGATGACATGATCTCGCGGGGTAGTCTTACGGTGGGGCAGCAAGACTGCAGAGCCCTGCAGTGGGACAGTATATAGGCTGAAACTTTACTTTTTTATTATGTGCTTTATATTAATTTACATATTTCTGTTGGCAGCAAACATAGTGAAGGTGGAGGTGTCGCCGCCCGAGGACGACGGCGTGCAGTTCACGGACGAGGACAACAATCTGTCCAACGATGACTTCTCCAGCACAGGTAATCTATGTCAACGTTAAACAGTTGACGTTTGAGGAAGGCAACGTTTTGTTTGCAACAAACTTGAGCAAACGAGAAAATAACGTCTTGATCGTAAAGTTTTGTTTTTTTTTTACGTGATAGGTGGCAGACGAGCAGACGGATCACCTGATGGTAAGGGATTGCCGACAGCTGCAAAACCAGTAAAGTCACAAGTGCGCTGCCAACTTTTACCTCCTGTCCCTCCCAATTGGGCCTCCGGTACCCTCGTTCGACGAATCACAGCGCAGGTTGCTTCACGCCGATCTTCTGCGAGGCTGTGGTATCACTGTGGTCGAGCCGGCCCATTCATGCCGAAGCTTGGGTCTCTCATGGTTAATAAGTCAAAACTTATTTTTGCAAAAACTGCAAACCAGAAATCATGGTCTTTTTCGAAAATGTATTATTTAATTATTTGCTTGGGAATTTTTATCAATTGCCAGGGAACTACCCTTCTATCTATCTATACTATTATAAGAGATAACTTCTATAGACAACGACAAGGCTTATAGGTAAACCGAAAACACGAAACGCTTGCGCGATGTAATTGGACACAGCGCCATCTATTGGCTCATTTCTGAATTAAGGTCCCGAAGCGAAGTGAGGGCGGGCCACTAGTACTATTAATAAAAGCGGTAAATTCTAAAAACAACGACAAATCTTATAAGTAAACCGAATAAACGAAACACTTGCGCGATGCAATCAACACCCAGCGCCATCTCTTGGTTACCTTTTGAAACTGATGTCCTGTGACTGTAAATAGCAATGTCCTTTCAGAGTACGAAGTGCCGATCAAGACTGAAAGCGAGGAGGGCAAGTCCCGCAAGCGCTCGGCGAAGGCCGGCCCGTCGCGCTCCAAGCAGCCCAAGATGGAAGGCGAGTCCTCGGCCAAACGTAAGTCGATAGATTTTGATATACATGCGACTTGGGAAATGTGTGCACGCAATGCAATAAGTACATCTTTTATCTACCTATTTTACTATTTATAAAGAGATAACTTCTATAGACAACAACAAGGCTTATAGGTAAACCGAAAACGCGAAACGCTTGCGCGATGTGATCGACGCCTAGCGCCATCTATTGGTTCTTTTATCAACTACGGTCCCGAAGCGAAATGAGTGCGGGCTACTGTACTAGTTTTTTATGAAGAATTTGGCAGAGACAAAGTTTCTGAATTCCGAAAATTTTCGAATCAGTGGTAGCTTACATACTTACAACTGAATAAAGTAAAGTAAAGTATCAGCCATATACTGTCCCACTGCAGGGCAAAGGCCTCCATCATAGAAATCAAGTCATCGCTACTATGATGGGATTAGGCTTAATCACCACGCTTGCCTAATGTGGATTGGTAAACATAACTATGACAGCTCTTGTGTCTGTCAGTAGACAATTTTAATTCTGCCAATGTCGACTGATTAAAGGGAATAATTTTAGGAACATGCAGAAACCAATTTTACGTAATGGCAATAAATGATAAGTAAAAAAAACTGTCATTGTCAAAAGTGTCATCATAGATATTCAAAGTTAAATTGATAATTTTGTGTATTTTATTGGCGAAATATTTTCTGTGAGACCGCGAGAGATATAGATCATATATTATTTTTTATACTAGAGGCGGCAAACGAGCAAGCGGGTCACCTGCTGGTAAGTAGTCACCGCAGCCCATGAACATCTGCGAGATCAGAGAGGTTTCAGAGAATTGAATAGTCGTAGTGTAGTATTCCTTTAAGAGCGAGCGTGGTGTATGACTAATTTAATTATAACTTGCGTGCACACATTTCCCAATGCTGCTATCGGATGGGATATTCTAAAAAGCTGCCATTTAATTACGTGCTTAATCTATACTATTAATAAAGAGATAACTTCTATAGACAACGACAAGGCTTATAGGTAAACCGAAAACACGAAACGCTTGCGCGATGTAATTTAGCACAGCGCCATCTATTAGTTCATTTCTGAATTACGGTCCCGAAGCGAAGTGAGGGCGGGCCACTAGTAAGCTAGTAAAGTAACTGTCTTCTGGGCTTCTTAAACTGGGCACAAAATAATGAGACAGAACGCCGGCTGCCAACATCGCGAGCTAAGCAGAGGGCCTAAAAGAACCGGAAGTTACGATCTGTGACTCGTTAGCGCTCGTAAGTAAAACTATCATGGCAGTCAACAATTTTTTGACGATTCAAACGTTGACCTCTCTTTGAACACCTAGAGTGTACAGTGACTTCTGCTGCTGATTGTTCTTACATGAGCACTTACGGCCGGTTTCTCAAATGAGAATTTGAAGTTAAGTACTACATGTACAAACTTTGACAGTTGAGTCATACTTCAAATGTCAAAGTTTGTACTTGACTAAATGCGTTTAATGGTTTTCTTTTAGTCTTAAGAATTGATGAATAAAATTACACTTTCGTATGTGGTTTAATAGCATCAAGAAAGTCTTGAAAATGGATTTTCGTGGAACTAACGGAGTTCCAATGTTTTATAACCAATTGGGTTACCATACCCTATGACATAAGTGGCAGTGGCGCCGTCAATTTCATGACTTTATTTACACATTATAAAACAGGGATCACTAAATAATAAAAATACTAGCTATTTTGTAAAAAAAAAAATTGTTCTGAAAATTTTCGAAAAAAAATATAATATTATCTTATACACTGCCCCTCCGTTTGATAACCCGGCCAGCTATCCATTTCTTCGTGTGTATTGCAGCTGCTTAGGAGATTTAATAATAGGCTTGTTTCCAAGGTTAGAGATTGGAAGATTTTTTGTATAAAATGGAGAAATAACGGTAAAAAAAAAACTATATACAAGAATTTAGTTTGATATTTTTTGTCATCAGTCAATTAAAGTTAGATCTAAATTTGATATTGTAACTTGATTTTAAAAGTATTACATTTACTAATAATATATACAATTAGATAATTCATGCAATTTTGAGCAACTTTTCTTTTGAAACCATTTCATAAACGCTTATATAGCTAAAATTTAATATAGCTATCGAACAAAGGTCTCCCGTGATTGACACAAACTAGCACGCTGTGACGTCACAGCGTGGCAGGCCGTTGTATGGAAGCGTTTTGACAAGGTTTTTTATGTGATTCTTTGAATGGTGATATCTCGGAGAATTGCATGCTAACAGAGTAATCTTTTGCCGTGTTTCTACTTTGGAGAGCTTCTTTGATTACTAATCACATCAGGAAACAGGAATTGGAAACAGGCCTATTATGTAATGTGGGTATCTCATGTTATGTTTACTTATGACTTGACATTCATAAATGTTCTATAAGGACTTAAATTGAATAAAGAATATTTATATTTCTTAAAGATTGTAACCTACGTTTGGCAGCTTTTTGGAAATCTTATCATATTTATTTTTGTAGTGTGTTGGTTGTAGCAATATTATACAAGCGATTATTTTAATTTTTTTTGGTCAAATTATAAGTGGCATTCTTAGGGTAGATATAGGAATATAAGTCACGGAATGCACTTCCAGTTCATGTGTTTCCTCCTTCTTACAATCCTGGTTTTTTTAGGCCGGGGGCGTGAAACGGCATCTCAGCAGGCCTTCAGGGTGAGGATGACAGACTCAATTGGTACTTTGTCTGTCTTTTGTGCCTGTCAACCTCATATTTGGATTTCACGGCCGCTTACCATCAGGCGGAGTGAGGTCATCTTGATTGTCCTCAATATAAAAAAAAAGATATTTAATAGTTGTCGGTTTTTTTATTAGGTACCGGCTATGATGGTCTTCATTAGACTCGGATTAATGATACGAAAATATCGGATTAGATAATGCAATTTAGTGTTAACGTACGTACAGCCACACATCAAAGTATACAAAACTGTCAAATCTCTTCAATTGACTCTCATCTTACTGTCATACACATTAGGTTGAATATCAAATGAGGAAATTTGACTGGTTGTTGTAACCTGACTGTACTCAAAGTACTCAAACATGACCGCGGGGGGACCCCTGCCCCCTTCCCCCCTAGAGGTTACGACAAATATTGGCAGCCTTCACAGATACACTCTATACCCAAAACTGGAATTCAAGACCAAAAATCTACTACAATGTTGCTACTGCAATAAAATTATCGTACCATAGTATAGACCATTTTTATAAAAACATTTGCTGATGTAATTTATTTATTGGTAATTGTGATTCTATAATTAAAAAAAATATTTTATTATCTTTTTTTCATTTAAATACAAGACACTTTAATAAAAACTTAACCATCCGTAATTTTAGTTTTTAAAGATGGTATTGCGCTTGTAATTTGACAATTTAGTCTGCATAATAAGAAAAATAATGCCAAAAACTGTAGATGATGTCCATGGGCGGCGGTGATCACTTACCATCAGGTGACCCGCTTGCTCGTTTGCCTTCTTATAATATATATAAAAAAAGAAAAAAAAGGTTGGCGAAACCTGAAAACGTCACTTGAAAATGACATAAGTGACATTAACAGATTTGACAGTGACGTATCTGTCGTAGAATTTTTGGTCTTGAATTCCAGTTTGGAGTAGCAATCATATTATTATTTTAATGAGACGATCAAATTTAATTTCTTCAGATCAGCAGTATTACATTTTATGCCCAAATTAAGTATGACATCGCCTTGTATAATGTCGCTAAATACCTATAATATTTGTCGCATGCGTTTTTTCTAAGTGTAAGTTTTTCGGTCTTATTTATTTTGAACTCTTCTCTCACCTTAACTCTTTTTCCACCATTTGTACAAATTATCGAGAAATGTGATTTTATTCACAAATGGAAAAATTTACGCATTTTACTAAGCAGAGAATATGACTACTCGTGTAACTCGTCGTCGAAAACGTGTATAATCGAATTCGGAAAATGTGTATAAATATGTACGCGATATCGGAAAATGTGTATTTACGGAAAATTTAAGAGAACACTGCAAAATTAACATTTACTGAAAATTTTAAGAAACACCTATACAGGATGTAAGTATCTGTGAACATTTACTTCCCTTCCCGTTCACAGATACACCCTGTATCTTATTTACCAATGTCTTATACATCTTTACGCTTTAACTAGCTGATGCATGCATGTATAGCGATGGAATTGTTGGATGGAAACTTCGAAATCGTAAAACGCAAATCCAGCGCCATCTATTGGTGGATTTGGATCTAAAAATCCCAAAGATTCTCTTTCTGTCTGTTTGTTTGCGCAAATTTTGGGAAACTGACATCATCATCATCATAATTTCAGCCAATAGACGTCCACTGCTGGACATGGCTTCCCCCAATGTTCTCCAATGTCATGTCCTGTGCCACCTGCATCCAAGGGGTCCCGCGACCTTTACTATACTCAAATTTTTAATCATGTGGTAGTAAACTGACATGTCAATGTGTTATCCCCATACATTGTCGTCACTGAATTTGACAGATGCAAAATGTCAAAATGTATAGAAAATTGACATCTGCATCTGTCAGTTTACTCCACATGATTGAATATCAGAGTTTCGATCGTCGGTCCACCTGGTGGAAGGCCTGCCACGGCTGCGGCCATCTGCACGCGGCCTCCCCTCAAGGACCTTTCCACCCCCAATCTGTTCTCCTCGCCACTCCTGCCAATTCCCACTTGAGCCACGCAATTCTTTGAGCTATGTCCGCGATCTGCGGATCTCATCATTTCTGACGACTACGTAAGTAGATTCCGAGCATAGCCCTCTCCATTGCCCTCTGAGTGACTTTGAGCCTTCTTAAGAGGCCAATTGTTAGCTTCCACGTTTCAGTTTCATCTCTGACATACTGATTCGATAAAGGTCCGAAGAATAAGCGCGCTGTAGTGGCAGTGATCTGACTACGTTTGCCGTGGAACCGACAGTCGTCGGAGCAAACGAGCTGGCGTACAGGAAGCTCTTCAATTTTGTCGTACAAATGTTTACGATCCGTATACGCTGCGATTTCTTTGAAAAATTCGCGCTACGGTCGCGGTACGCGGTATAGACAGACGGCGTTCTGTGCCCAACTAAAGTATAGTATGAAGGAGACCCCACATTTCACAGAAAATTAAATATTGCGCGACTTCGAAGTTTTTTACAATTCCATCGTTATTACATGACGTTCGAGCTTGTTGCCCTTTCTTAGCATACACAGTGGCGGGCGTTGATCACCTGCCATTTGCCTTCCTGTATAAGAAAAGAAAACACATTATCTATGGAATTTATTAACCTATCTCTTTGGAGTATTTCTCCAAAGCCCTCTATCTCCACAAAACGTCCTTTAGGGCGTAATTACATCTTCTACTGTAGCGTCTGCATCCATCGATAATATTAGCGTTATCAATAGTATTTTGCCAATTTCCCTATCGACACTATTGGCACTCTTCTATGCTATCCTTATCGTGAATAGTTTTCGAAGTTTATAAACGATAGTGAATATAATATATTAATCAAAAGTTGTTGCCACAAAGCTATTGATAGAGTCACGTAAATGTCCACTTGTACACAAAGTTTATCGATAGAAGTCTTTTTCAGATGAAATCTCGATAGATTGACAACACTAGATCTGAGTCGGTTAGCTTTTCAATTACTTTATCGATAAAATACTTAGCTCTTATTTGAAACTTTTTTTCTTTTATACTGATGTATGGATTGTACATGGGTTGGGGCAAGTCCATTTTTAAAGTATAAAATTAAAAAAAAATATATCATTGAACTACCCGTACATTTTCCACCAACTTTTATTACCTAGTGGCTCCCGGCGAACTTCGTTCCACCTACTTTTTGTTTATTTTCTCACCTTTTAGACCTTCCCTGGACTACGACAAACATTTTAAAACTAAAATCAGCTCAATCGGCCCAGCCGTTCTCGAGTTTTAGCCAGACTAACGAACGGCGGTTCATTTTTATTTATTCAGATAGAACCATTTACTTAAAACGAAACATTTGATATAGCTACCAAACAAAATGTACTAGACGCGCACATAGAAGTTTGAGTTGTGACGTCACAATTCAATAGCCATTTGTACAGAGCGTTTTTGGGCTTGCCCAAAATATGTGCTAGTTGTGATATCTCAGGTAATTCAAATGAGAATCAAGTGATTCTTTCAACGATGTTTATTAAATTGAGGCGTCTTTTGATTAAACACATAAAAAAGTTTTAGTCAAATACCCAATTCTGAATCATGGTCTTGCAAACTCCGGGCGGCAAAATTTTCTTGAGTCTGGGTGTTTTGGGTTGACGCCCCCAGTTAATTATCGTCACCTGGTTGGTACTCATAGTACAGGGGTTGCCCTAGTTTGAAACCAGGTGTGTGATTGTGTGGCGCATTTATTTTTGTTTGTCTCCTATATTAAAAACGAATTGATTTACGTTTGAATTATTCGGATAATCGTAAATATGAATTGCTTGGTGATCAGATATTTTCAAATACGATTTTGGCAATCCACAACGTTAAAATGCATTATCGTCATAATTTTATGAAAAAATCGCTTAACTAATATTACACATTCGAGATCGTTATGACAATTACGCACTCTTGATGTATAATCGTTATAATATAAGTTTGATTTCAAACGAACATATCAACCGGATTACACTATGTAATATCGACGCAAAATTAGAAACAATTTAATATTTATCGCTCGCTACGCAAGTTTTTTGGTGAAAACTTCCTTGTTGCTGGAAAATGTGACGCCAATTCACCAAAGGTGTTTTCTCTTTCAGCCATGCTGTTTAAGGTGGTAAAATGTATACAAGGGGGAAAGTTTACCTTTGCCATAGTCCCTGACGAGTGGGAGAGAGACGGAACTATACAATGGCCGAGAAAATACAAGTTTGGCAAACTCACCCTCGGTGAAATCTTGCATCCAGGAGAAGAGTGGATAGAAATCCAATGTGTAGTTGTAAAGAAGGATATACAAACGTATAAAGATGCCGAAAAAGTGTTGATGAAAAAAGACCCAATTAGTAGAGAAAAGACCAATGACGATATGCGTTTAGATAGACAGAAAGATAAAACACCACCTGATTTGGCTTTGAATAACAGCTCAAATGAGCAAGATGAAATGGTGAGTTTTTTTTTTAAATACCTCATCAATATACTTGCTTGTTTTAATATCATAGACTGACGATTCTTAGATTTGACTTAAGATAATTTGGTTCCATATCGTTTGATTTTGTCTGAAACTGAAAGCAAATGTCGAAGACGACAGAATCAAATGTGCTATTATCATGTATTTAGTATACAAAGGGCATGGGTATAAAATAAACTTTAAAGAAATGATTGTCTTATTTATGCAAAAAATAGTAAGGAATCTCAAAATATTGCTAAATCGTGAAATATTTTGCAGAATAACGATCCTCTTCGGTTGCCTGAAGACTCTAGCGGAGGGAATAGTGCAAGTTCTTTAGAAAAGGATACTGAGCAAGCAAATAAAGCTCTTGAAGCAGACAACACAAAAGAAACTGATCTGGTGAAAACTAGCAATCCACACAAAGCAACATCAATCATACCATACATAGTTGAAACCTCAGGCGGAGATACTAATATAATTTTTGATTTAAATGAAGACAATACAGACACATGGTGACGTTTCCCTCCTTCCGTTCTTAGTGAGCAATTCAACGACAGAAGCAGATACATCAAAATTGTCTGATTCTGCTAACTATAGTAAAATTGATAGTAAAACGGAACATACGAAGGAAAACAATAAGATTAACAAGAAACTAGATGATCTAACAGCGAAAGTGTCGACAATTCTCGAGAATCAGACTATAATGTCTCTAAACCAAGCATCTCTGAGCAATATGTTTGAAAAGTTCATGCGTGCTACGGGATGTTCGTTCGCTGTTAATGAAGAAAAGAAGTCTGATCTGGACTTTGACGTGATGCAAACTGCTGATGATTTGATAAGTTTTGAAGAGAAAACTTGTCGATCCAGTATTTAGAGAGAATATGATGAAGAAATTTGCAATTATATGTAAGCGATCAGATGGACACGGCACTACTGTAGCGTACAAGCTTGTTGATCTGATGTTTGCGAGGGAGTTCCTCACGCAGTGTTCATGGTCGGGGCTCTCTCGCGATGATTTGAGGAAGGTCTGTTTTAAAATGTTCCATCGGACGCGAGACTTCTTCTTCAAGACAGTGAGATCCAAGGACCATCTGTTTACGATGGAGGAATGCGACAATTTTTTCAAGATGATTTTGAAGAACTCCAAGAGACGAAACACGGCTCTGAACCTTAGGACGCCTAGTCAGAAAAGAAGAAAACGCCTGAAGAAATTGTATACGGCACAGCTGTATAAAGACGATAGCGAGTCGGGCGATGGAGAGAGAGAAACTGTCGAGTCTTTGATAGAAACAGCTATGACTATTGAGGAAGAGTGAGTGTGGGTCACATCCCAACGTCCAACTAGATCATGCTCTATCAGTAGGGCGAACGACAATTTCATGGGTTAGGTTTTTAAAATAAAAAAAACGTTAGTTGAAACAATCTAAATTTGAAAAAATAATTAGCTCATTTCGATGGGAGCTTTCGCGTGTGAAAATTTCACTAGTGTCCATCAACTAGATTATTTTTTGTAATATGTCAAATTCCCGGGTCGAGCAAAAGTATGTTTCGAATTTTTCGAACATAACTCGGGTTTGTGATCACCAATCCGCATTAGGCAAGCGTGGTGATTAAGCCTAATCCCATCATAGTAGTGATAACTTGACTTCTATGATGGAGGCCTTTGCAGTTACAGTATAGGTAATTACTGCTGATACTTTATTTTACTTTATAAGTCATGCATTTCGGCAATACATTATGTAAAGAAAGCCACATATCAGGTTACTACATCCTGTATAGTAGAATGTGACTGTGGATCGTTAGTAGGACTATCAAGGAAGGTACATTTGACTATATTATTTTCTTGACATATTAGAAGTTAATCGAAAATAAACTCTATTGCGCTTTGGTATTAGTAGGCAAATAGGCTTCACATTCATAGGGTCTAGTTTGTTTAATATCACAATATAACCTTTCAATGGGATCGCGTGTGAAAAATCCACTAGATGGCGTAATATAGGACTGAGGTCCATCTACAAGATGATTGGTTAGTATTTGTGACGTGATGTCAAAATCGCTGTAAGTAGTTACTAATTTAGATTTTTTAATTTGTTAACTAAACTGACAGATGTCAAATATCCATTTGTCATACCCATACATTTTTTGCACGTTTTGACAGATGAAAAATATAAAAAAAGTTGACATTTGCATGTGTCAGTTTTTTTGGCATATTAAAAATCCAGAGTATAAAAAACCAATGCTGTTAATGTTGGACTTCAGTTGATTTGTTCAATAGAAGGCTATCTAGCGAATTTTTTCACACGCGATAACTCCAATTGTTTAAATATTCTAGACTTATGTAAGTGCTGTTTTATTTTATTATGATCTGCTTTGTTTAATTAACTCTAAATTTGATTTAGATAAACAATAAACAATTTCATAGTTAATTTGATTTCATTTTGCTCCTTTAAAATATATTATACCTATTAACCACAAAAGTACTTAGAAACATTTTGGTTGTTGAATATTTTGATGTTTTCTTCACATACAAATGAAGAAATATCAAAATATTCAACTTAAATTTTACAGCAACACGATTTAGTTATGTTATTTCAGCGCCATCTATCACGTATATGGAAAACTACTCAAGTATTCAAATATTTATTTGCAAACTAAGTGTACAGAAGTCTTTCAGCTATTCCTCCTTTCTTTGCTATTTCTACTGGGAACATTAGTAACAATTTTGCCACATCGCCCGTCTCGATCGTCTAGACTTCCCCCACAACTGACTCTGCACGGTCCCAATATCCTAACACATAATAACATTATGATCTACCTTCGCCAAACCCCTTCAAAAACAGTGAACGGCAGTAAAACCCGAAGAATTAACCCTAACGAATTATAATAAGAAGCCTAAGACTGGGTCAAGATAATGAGATGTGCCCGTTTCTTGTTATAGAGGCTGACGGCGACGAGCCCAAGCGCAGGAAAAAGAAAAAGAAGGGAGACGATAGCGCGACCCCTGAGCGCGTAGAGCACAGGGTCAACCTTACTGCCATACTGCAATACTCCAACGCGAGCCCCTTCAGGGACAAGACCATACGCGGCTTCTCCTGCCTCTACTGCGCGGAATACTTTCCCACCATCCACGAATTACGACTGCACACTGCCGAGAAATCAGAGAAAGACAAGCTCAACACCATGATAGACTACAAACTTAGCTACAACCCCATCAAACTTGACATCACAGACCTACACTGCACCGTCTGCGAGGTCCCGCTCGAGGACTTGAACGACCTCAAGGAACATCTCATACACGTCCACAACAAAGTCATCCACAAACACATCAAAGATATCATACTCCCCTTCCGCTTGGAAAACGGACAGAACTTCACATGTGTCATTTGCTCGGTCGTTCACATTTCGTTCAAGAATCTTTACCACCACATGAGCAGCCATTACAGGAACTACTGCTGCAAGAAGTGCGGGGCTGGGTATATAACGATAGCGGCGCTGAGGAAGCACGGGAAGACGCACGCTCAAGGTATATTCCCGTGCGCCTACTGTGAGAAGTCTTATACGTCTCTGACGAAGAAGCGAAACCATGAAAAGGGCGTCCATACAGGTGGCTGGCTCCGCAACAAGTGTCCTCATTGCCCACAAATTTTTGTTAGCTACTACGACCGGAGCGAGCATCTCGTCAAAGAACACAACGAAGCTCCTATAGTGTACCCTTGTAACGCTTGCAACAAGACGTACAAGAAGAAGTTCGAGTTGAACAGGCATATCAAGCATCATCATCTACAGCAGCGGAGTTATCTTTGCGATAAATGTAATGCCAAGTTCTTCTCCAAGCGAGGTCTGGCTGATCACGTGTCGAGGCACACTGGCGGCGAAGTCTCCGCTTGTGACGTTTGCGGCAAAACCTTTTCTAGGCTCAGAACTTTGAAGGAGCATATGAAAATACATGAGGATGAGAAGAGGTATCAGTGTGAGATATGTAAGAAGTCGTTTATGCAGAAGTGTAGCTTGAAAAGCCATGCGAGGCTTCATCAGGATGACTTGGATATATTCAAAGAGTTTGAGGATGTCAAACACTTGATCGATAACAGGGAGATGACATTGAAACAGATTGCTGCTGAGAATAAGAAGAAAACGCAAGCTGAGAAGTCGAAAGGGCAATTCATGTAAAGCTTTTCAGTAGGTGCTGTTTATCCGGTACGATTTCTTTAAACGAATTTATCAAGAAGAATACAAAAGTTATATTCCCCGGAGCCAGGGTTGCCAAAACGTAAATTATGAAACACCAAACGATAAGAACAAGCACTTATACCCAAGAAATGTTAATTAGTTAATATTCTGTAGGTGAGATAGCCTGCCAAGACGGAAATATAATAAATAAATTATTTTATGGAACAATTCATAAATTATTTAGGTAAATGGTGGCACTTTAATGTTACAGAAAACTCTGATTTGAAAACTTTAATAAAATCAAGTCATATGAAAGTAAACAGCCATCAAATGCAAGTAAATAACAGCTAATATCACGCATTAGAATAGTTTTTAATAGATTACAAGAAACATCAGTTACACCGTCGCTATGTTGCTTACAATATCGGAAATTCAAAAATAAGATACATGGCACCAATCCTATTATAAATAAAAAATCTAATGTGTCCATGTAAATCAATATATAACTCTCACACATACTGAACTTGTGCCATTGCACGTTTAGTGACGTCACACGCTTGTAAGCGACGCCATTTTGCTTTTTTTGCCTTTATTACGTAGTCATTTTCCCGAGTCTGTGAAGTTGCAAGCGCTGTCAGAGTTAGCTGGCTTTGTTTATTCTTAGGGAATTCTTTTTAATTATGATCATGGTTAAAACATTTTATTCTTTACTTTTACCATGTATATAATTTAGGTATCAGTCAAAATTAAATATTTTAAGTAAACAATCATTTTATTCTGTCTATAATCAGACTCGCTCACATACAGTACCAATACTCTGATTTTTAGTTAAGTGAACTAAACTGACAGCTGTCAATGTCAAGTTCCCATGCATTTTAAATTTTTTGACAAATGCAAAATGTATGGAAATTCACACATTTACATCTGTCAGTTTAGTTCACATAACTAAAATCATGGTAACTGCTATATAATATTTTAAAAATAATTATTATCAAAGAATTTTAATTGATATTTAGGGGACACATAAATAAATAGAGGAAATGTTTTTATTTTAAATATCTAAGATTTTATTATTACAAACATATTTTAACTGCACCTAATGAATAGGATTATGTATAATTTTATTTTAGGTTTCGTTGAATGTGATCTGAATTTTATAAAAACACACGAAATAGATGTTTTAAAATACATATTAACTGGTCATCATATATGTGTGAATAGGATATTGTTCGCTAGTTTTCCCATAATAGTATTATGTAGCAATTTGCTGCCCTTTTCTAAACCATTTTTTTTTCGAATGTAAATTTTATCGGCCTGTTGCTGTCTACTGCTGGACATAGGCC
This sequence comes from Cnaphalocrocis medinalis, assembly GCA_014851415.1. NCBI lineage: Eukaryota > Metazoa > Arthropoda > Insecta > Lepidoptera > Crambidae > Cnaphalocrocis > Cnaphalocrocis medinalis. The sequence goes on from CM026303.1 coordinate 2,771,929, forward strand.
TTTCCTATTGTTCGACACTCCAATCGATTTTTAACCGACTTCAAAAAGGACGAGGTTCTCAATTCGACCCGCATTTTTTTTGTATGTTACACGATTTCTCCGCCAGTTATGAATGGATTTTAATGATTCTTTTTTTGTTTGGTAGGGCCATCATTCAGCGGTGGTCCCATATAAATTTTATCAAAATTTACTCAGTGGTTTTGAAAAAAAAAACTACAATGTGGTTGAAGTCGGTATTTTTTTTCAAAAATTTTTGAGTTTAGGAATGCGAGAGAGAAATATTGCATCAAAACTTTCGCGGTTATAATTAAATAGTAGGATATTCAGTTTTGTATACGACATTTTATTCGGAAAAAAATATATATATCATTTTGACTGCCTTTTTTTAGATTTTCGATAAAACCTTTGACATGTTTCCAAAAACCTCGAAAATCGGTTATGTGTGAGTCGGACTCGCCCCCCAAGTATTCCTTATGATCTTATTACTGAATTATAATAGTTCACACTAGGGATGTTACGAATGTCAAAATTTTCACATTCGCGAACGCGAATGCGGATGTTTACGCCGCGAATGTGCGAATGCGAATGTTAAGTACTTAAGACATCAGCCACATCATTTTAAGAACAGTCAGTGTCAGTCTAGCAAGATCAAGAGTCACGAGTTCACGCACGCACGACCCGTACACATTCGCATAACATTCGCATTGATTTAAGCGAATGCGAATGTCGATGCGAATGTTAAAAACGATGCGAACCATTCGCATAAGCGAATGCGAATATTCGTAACATCCCTGGTTCACACTCCCTAAAAGTCTTGAGCTAACGGGCCGTGTTATGCTTTGTTAAAATGTAGACAACCCAGTATTAAGATATTCAAAGCTATCAATGTAATGCATCGAGAAATTCGTGACTAGGGATGTTCGTGAAACTAACGGAGTTGCCATGTTTTACCTATCATCATCATCAGCCTGTTGCAGTCCACTGCTGGACATAGGCCTCTCCAAATGCTCGCCACTTTGAATCGATCTTTGGCTACTCGCATCCAGCTCCAGCCAGCCCTCTTGCGCAGATCATCACTCCATCTGGTCTGAGGTCGTCCTACACTACGTTTACCGAGACGCGGTCTCCACTCCAGAACTCGTTTACCCCAACGGTTGTCAGTTCTGCGGCAGATATGGCCAGCCCACTGCCACTTCAGCTTGCTAATCCGGTGAGCTATGTCGATAACTTTAGTTCTCTGCCGGATCACCTCGTTTCGGATTATTAATCCATGTTTTATAAGTAGAACCAACTAATGTATTGGCCTGTCCTCACTACGTTTCGGGACTTAGTTATGAGCTCCCATAGATGGCGCTGGATGTCGATTTCATCGCGCAAGCGTTTCGGATTTACGGGTTATACTATAAGCCTAAAGATTGTCTATGGAAGTTATCTATACTTTTTATGAAGGGTTTAATCGCATAGGCATCGTCAGAGCTTATAGAAAACCAAACTGACTAAACATTTGCGCGATATAATCGTCTCCCAGCGCCATCTGTTGGTACTGGTCTAAGATAAGTCTCGAAACAAAGTGAGGGCGGGCCCCTAGCACAAAATAATTACACACAGAAAGTAGACTGCCCACTAAGAGCTAAAAACGTGTCATGTACTCACGCATGCGCACTAACGGGGAAATACGCCTTTTCGACCACATTAATCCTAGCCTATGACATAAGATTGTCGAACTGTCGAGGTCTATGGTAGAGGCCGCGCGCTTATGTACTCATGCCGGGCAAAAACCCTAGCATATGTCAACGAACTCTTCTAAATTCAAAATCAGGCTGAGTCTACCTTCTGTGTGTAATTATTTTGTGTCCCTAGTCTCTTTATTAATAGCATTGATGGGGTTACTCTTACCCTATGACGTAAGCGGCAGTGGCGCCGTCAGTTATTTTCACGACTTTCTTGACATATAAAGAGTCAATAAAGCCATGAAATTAATTGATGGCGCCACTGTCACTTATGTCATAGGGTATGGTAACCCCTTTGGTGATAAAACATAGGAACTCCGTTAATTTCTCAAAAATCCGTTTTCATGCCTTTCTTGACGCATTATATAATGTATGATTGTAGAAATGAAATACTGTAAATATATATTTAATCTATACTCTGATTCATAATCATGTAAAGTAAACTGACAGATGAAAATGACAAGTTTCTATGCATTTTGACATCTTGCATGTGTCAAATTGAGTGATAATGTATGGGGATGACACATTGACATCTGTCAGTTTACTTTACATGATTATGAATCAGAGTATAAATGAATGATGATTTTATAGGTGACATCTCGATGTAAACATTTTATATTATCATTTATCTATTGGATTTTAGTTATGATTTTGTTTTACCTTACGCAGATGCAATAGCTGTGTGTTTAAAATAAATCATTACATTTAAAAATGCTTTTGATTTTCTATAACCCTGTTGAGATATCTCGCTCTGAAAGGCCGGCAGCGCACCTGTGAAGCCCCTGGAGTTGCAGGTGTTCATGGGCGACGGTAATCGCTTAACATCAGGTGATCCGTCTGCTCGTCTGCCCCCTATCCTATAAAAAAAAAGATTCGTCCGGCAAACAATACTTATCTAAAATCTGTTTACGATGATACCATTACTATGTATTAAATATTTTTTTAACCATAATCTCTTATTATTTGGAGCAACAGTTCTGTTATTGATATGAGATGTGAGTGATGATACCCCACGGCCGGCCGTGCACGGCTTCCCAGAAAGTCAGTAGGCTCAATCGGGGGGAAATAATTCAAAGGTTGGCTGCGCGCTTGCGACTCATATTGCATAGAGAAATCCTTTTTTAGCCGACATCAAAATCAATCGACGGGGGTTTAAAATAATCAACGCGTAAAAGATCATATTTTGCCTTTATCGCATGAAGCTTGATAAAAAATAGATTTAGTGTCCAAACCTCAAGAGAAAACAATTCAAAGGAACCAGCTTTATACCCAAAGCGACGTTAGCAGAAGCCACTGTTTAGTTGCATAAGAAGAAATACTGACGTGTGAAAGACTGTTTTTCTTTTATAGGTAAAAGCGGCGGAAAAAAGCGAAAACAGAAAATAAAGGAGGAACTCAACGCCGTAGAGGTAGAGGTAGCTCAGGTAGAGAAAGAGAAACAGCCGTACCGCGAGAAACATATCCCCGAGATGAAAAAGCAGTGGCACAACCTCACTACCCTGCTTAAGTACTCGAACGCGACGCCGTTCAAGGACCGGAACGACGCCGGGTACATTTGCGCGTACTGCTTCAAAACGTACCCGGATCCGGATGTGTTGCGCAGTCACACGCAGAACGACCACGTCAGAGAGAAGCCTACGTACAAGGCTGGATCGGGTATGGCGAGCTTCGTCGCTTTCCTTGATATAGTCAACCTCAAATGCACCATATGCGAGCAACCTTTTGAAAGCATAAACAGTCTTTCCGAACATCTAGTCAAAGACCACGATAAGAAGTACTACCTCGGGACGACGGACTACTTCCAGCCGTTCAAACTCTCCAACGAGCAGCAGATCAACTGCTGTCTCTGCAACGAAGTCTTCCACAACATGAAGCTGCTAATGCAGCATATGAACATTCACTATAGGAACTTCATATGTACCACTTGTGGTGCTGGATTTGTTAACAGCTTCCGTCTGAACAGACATGAGACCACACACGGGAAGAAAAAGTCCGAGTTTCCCATGTCGACATTGTGGACAAGTCTTCGCAGCTGAATCTAAAAGGAAAGCCCATGTTAACACGGAACATAAAGGCATAGCTGGTGATAGTGTGTGCCAGATCTGCAAAGCGAGGATTTAAGAATTACTATCAGAAGACGAGACATATGATGCAGGTGCACAACGCCGAAGGGATAAAATGTGATATGTGCGAGAAGAAGTTCAATTTGAAGTCGAACCTTATGCTTCACATGAGAGGGGTGCATTTAAAAGAGCGACCATATGAATGCTCCGTGTGTAGTATGGGCTTCTTCATCAAACGGCATATGTTGGGGCATTATATGGCTACTCACACGAATGAGAGAAAGTACAAGTGTGATATTTGCGGAAAGGCGTACGCGACGCAGAATAGTAAGGGGAAACACATGAAGAAGAATCATGGGATCTCAAAAAGTTCTATGATGGCACAAAACAATTTGCCCAAGTGAAAAGAGTTAGTTACACAACTTGTCAGTTGGAAGAATTCGAGGAATATCCAGATAAATAAATTCATACAACATCTCATACATTGATTGAGCTTAGCCACTTGTGTCAAAGATATCAGACAACGGAGAATCACAAATATATTACACCCAAACACTGAACTATCACAAATGTTCATCACTAAATTTGTCCAAGGTGGGGATCGAATCCACGAGATTTGGCGTATGATGCAGATAATTTCAGAAATACAGCTACAGAACTAAACATCACAATCTTTATTATAAATTCCAAAACTGGGGTATTAAAATGATATTATTATCCTATACTTAACTTAAGCTATTCTTTCTAAGTCGAGTCATTTTTATATTGCGTGTCTATTTAAGTGTACTTTATACAGAAATGAAGTTTATTGCAAATAAGTTACTTAATTTAAGTAAATTAGGTTTCAGATCTCGCAAAGAATATTATTATGTTGAACGCTATTTATTCAAACTTTACAATTGAAATTCTCTCTATTGAGAGATATTGGCAGGGCCACTTGCAGTGTGACAATATACGATTTTAAATTATACACATAAATTGCGATCCTGTTTCCATCAATAATAATAATTACTGTCACAATCGCTTTGGCTAAAACGGCGGCTTTGTACTGCAAAGGAAATGTCCCATAACTGACTAGGATTTTGTATTTCAGAAAAGTCGAGAAAAATCTATCGTTTGAAGTTAAATATAAAAAAAATTCAACGTATAATTACGTAGCGAAAATTATAAATATGACTTCTAATCTGATATCAATTCAGTCAGAGGAATACGATGTTTGTACTAATAGTCCAATATGACATCTGAAAACGTCATCAAGAAAATGATATTCCGCCATGATGGTTACGTTCTGTCTGTCGTAAGGCCCAGACAGCAGACATAATAGAAAATCTATTGCTTTTGCTTCGTATGACCTTCCAGTTGCAGTGTTCCCTGATCGCTATGACATGTCCTTTTTTAAACGAGGTTTGAAAAGAGTACTTCTTACACGGTAGGCAGCGGCATGACTGTGCCTCGGCATTGTTGTTGTCTATGAGCGGCGGTTACCATTTACCATCAGATGGGCCGCATGCTCGTCTGCCTACTTCAGCAATAAAAAAAAATGAGGCTTTTGGGTCTTACGACGTTAAAACATAAAACGAAGCCATTAAGTAGAAATTCTATAAAGGCAAACTGTTGTAGATATGTTAGCTCTTTTTTTGGACATCTGTCAAGGTCTTAGCCGAGACCACATACAAACATCGTCAGATTTTCCAAAGAGAAACGTCAAAAACAATGTCTGTACTTAGGAACACTTAAAAAGGAGACAGGATTATTTCTAATTTCTTCTACAAACTTGTCACACTCTGTATAAATGTTCAGCAAGTGGCGTTAAAATTTTATTTCGTCTTATTGACTTATTTATTTTTATTTTTGTCTGTATTATTTTATTACTCGTTATTACGAGCTGAATGTCTATTTATTGTAACTACATTATATAGATAATGTATGTATTCGCCTATTGGAGTATTATAAATTATAATCACAAGTATACTTGCTATATTATATAAATAAAAATCGGTATAAGATATACTTGATGTTTTATTTCACTTTTGGTTTCTATTATAGGCTTATAGGTAAACCGAAAACACGAAACGCTTGCGCGATGTAATTGAGCACAGCGCCATCTATTGGTTCGTTTCTGAATTACGGTCCCGAAGCGAAGTGAGGGCGGGCCACTAGTACTATATAAAGTAAACTCTATAGACAACACGAGGCTTTTAGGTAACCTTAAAAGATAAAACACTTGCGCGATGTAATCTACGCCTAGCGCCATCTATTGGTGTGTATGAACAAACCAACGAACAAAACGATGTGAGGGCGGACCACTAAATAAATACGCGGATATTAACTACGAAATACGCTTAGCATATCAAAACAAATATCCAATGCACATTCGAAATGTACCTACAGTCTACGATGTATCTAAAATATGTGCGCTCTCCCAGTAATGAGGACGAATACTGACCGAACAATGTTCCTTGTAAAGCAATATATAAGAAATCAAAGAAAGTCGCCAAGGAAGATTTTAACACAAGTCTTTTTTTCTTTGTAGGTATCGCCAGCAAAACGGATAAAAGTATAGTAGGTACACCCGCAAATAAAGTATTACAACTCATCAGAGCGAAAATAAAGGTGGAGCCCCAGGATGAATGGGCGGTGTCAATAAAGAGAAAAGTTAAGAAACAATGCCAGGAGAAATCGCAAACATTGTCCACAGCACCACTGGCAATGAAAGAGATAGACAAACACATTCATAATGTGAGAGAAATACTTCTAAATACAAATGCGACTCCGATAAGAACACACGTTGGCATCGGCTACACTTGTTTCTTCTGCTACAACCGCCCTTACCCCGAGCTCCATGATTTAAAAGCACATACACTACTTACACACAGCAGTAAAGACACGATGAACTATATGGAAAACTACTCCCTTGGCGCGTTCGTACCAAAACTCGACGTCACATCATTCCAATGCATAATATGCCTTGAAAGCATTGTCACATTGGAGGATATGATGAAGCATTTGACATCAGAACACAATAAGCTGTTTTACACAGATGTAAAGAACCGCATTCTGCCATTTAGGTTTGAGGAGGGCGTTTTCACGTGCGTGCTTTGTCAAAAGGTGATAGAACATTTCAAAGTGATGCAGGAACATTTGAATGTCCACTACGGCAGCTATTACTGCGATATTTGTTCTGCCCCTTTCGTGACGAGTCGGAATCTAATGAGCCATGTCAAAAGGCACAAGCAAGGGGAGTTCGTTTGCAAAGTTTGCTCGAAAGTGTTCGATACGGCAACGAAAAGGGATGACCACGAGAAAATCGTTCACGGCGGAGTCAATAGAAGCAAGTGCCCGGTTTGCCTTGAGAAATTCTCATCCCATTTGAAGAGGCTAGATCACATGGCCGAAGAGCATGGAATGGAGAAAACGGTTTACAAATGCATGGCGTGTGATAAGTCTTTTAGCTGTAGTAGTAAGTTGAATAAGCACAGGAGAAGGGATCATCTATTGGAGAGGAGCCACAAATGCGACCAGTGCGATAAAAAATTCTTTTCATCGAAACAATTAAAGAGTCACATGGTATCGCATACGGGGGAGAGAGCGTTCCAATGTGACGTGTGCCTTAAGTCTTATGGAAGGAAGCATACTCTACGCGAGCATATGAGGATACATGCGGATGACCGCCGTTTCAAATGCGACCATTGCGATCAAGCGTTCGTGCAGAAATGCAGCTGGAAAAGTCACTTGAGATCCAAGCATGGGATTGTTGCGAGCTAGCTATATTAACATCGCCAAATCGGTCGGCCTTATTAGTCTCTTGTGATTCACGAAACAATATCAAAGCCCTTTATTTAGTTACTGCTTTGCCGAACTTAAATACATATTTTAATCTAAGTGATCCACTGAGTTATGGTATTTATGTTCAATAATGGTAAAATGACGTGCAATACCTTACCTACTCATATTTTATGTTATGTATTACGCTTTAGAACAATGTTTAGGTTAAATATCTTATTGAAAAATGTTGGACCTAAATTTTACCCTCTGGTACACCCATGTTTTTTAGTTTTGTTATGATTGTTCATATATTAAAATAATTTTGGTACATACAATATAAAACGTCTTAACTACGAATATCTTCTTTTTTATTAACTAACAATTGTATAATTCTTATAACCTTAAGATGACCATTTTGTTTAGTAAAAATAATGATGTTTCAATGTCAAAGCATCAGCGTTATAAACGCGGATATACAATCTATAATGATTGTGCTAGCTCGTTTTAAAGTAATTTATTATGTAATAGTTAATTTTAGAAGCGTTACCTAAATAAATAAATGAAACATTTATTATGACACTCTTTCATTTAAAATGTTAATGAAGTTTCGCTATAGACGGACACAATACAATATTGAGTTTAAGAAATCTTCTGATCTTGCAGTTTATACTTTTCTGAATTTTGAGTTTAAGCAATCTGATCTGATCCTCAGAAGATTTTATTACCTAAAAATTCAGTAAACTTCTGAAAAGATTTTTAAGCAGCATAATGTCATCGAATTTATGTATATCAGGCACTGATATTCCGTTACAACTCTTATAAAGTAAAGAAGCAATCCAACACCAAAAAGCTTTAAAGTAAATATCTGTCAATTACACATTCTCTTAAGTTAATCCTAAAAGCAAACATCATGTATTCTGATTGTTAATACATAATAAACCGACGGTAAAAAAAAGTTTTATACCATATCAAGGAAAGGATTTCTATGACACATCTAAATGTTACAGAAGGGACGTTAATTATATTATCAACAATGATAAAGAGAGAAGATAATAACGTAAACTTTTCTTTGTAGGTCTACCACAGAATGTAACCCCTCACAATGAACTAAAGAAGCTACGCGCCAACCTCAAAATGATCTTGCAATATTCGAACGCCACGCCGATACATCGCCACGGAGCCTTCGGATACGCCTGCTGCTTCTGCTCTGAGCAATACTTAGACGCAGCCGATCTTAAAAAACACACGATACAAGATCACGACGAAAAAACTAAGCTAGAATATATGAATGGAAAACCGATGTATATTTTTCTAGTCAAACTAGACATAACGGCCCTTCTTTGTAACATTTGCAACGACAGCATCGATTCCTTAGAAGCACTTGTGAAGCATCTAATAGAAGTACATGATAAACTGTTGTATACGGACGTAAAGAATCACATCTTACCTTTTAAATTCGAGAAAAGCGGAGATATTACAGAGTTACGTTGTGTGGTTTGTTCACAAATGTTTGATCAGTTTAAAAATGTTTTTGAACACATGAGCACACACTACAGAAATTTCGTGTGTGATATTTGTGATGCCGGTTTTATAACCAGGTGCAATCTAGCCGAGCATAGTGGAATTCACAAGAGCGGAGTTTTCAATTGCAATTTTTGTGAGAAGTCCTTTGACACGTTGAGGAAACAGAAAGCTCATCAGAATTGTATCCACAATGACCATATTTCTAAGATCCATGGGGTTCAAATTTTGGCTTTGAAGTGTGAAGCATGTGAGAGGACGTTCCCGAATCAGCTGTCGTTACGGACGCATATGAAAAGAGATCACGTGAAAGAGCGAAGATATGAGTGTACGGAGTGCAACATGAAATTCTTCAGGACATACCACCTGCAGCAGCATATAGTGAAGCACACCGGTGCAAAGGATCATAAATGTGAAATATGCTTGAAGGAGTTTAGCAGAAAGAAGGCTTTGAATGAACACATGAAGAAATTGCATATGCAAGAAAAACAGCGAAAGTCTGTTTCGAATTAATGAGATCCAATGGCAACGGGAAAATCATAAAGCTGTTAAATCAAAATTTATATTTTAAATACTGAAATCCAAATACTAAAATCACTATCGTTTATAATAATATTATAATGAAATACATCATTATATTATACAATTTTATATAATATAAATTAAGCTAATTCCTATTCCTATTGTCTATCTTACCAAAGAAATGTGTGGCTTTAGTATAGGTGTAAATGTGCAAATAAATAAAAGGCTTTCATTTAAAAATCGTAATTTCTTTAATGAAACCTTAAGGGGGCTGTTAATCAAGGTTTGAATTATAAATCTACGGATACCGTATCTAATGACAGACGACAGCGGAAAACAATATTAAACTGACTCTTTCCAGTCCTCATTTATTAATTTGTTTAATTAAATAAACTGAGCAAAAAATCTACTATAACTGACAGATTTCATGAGTAAAAACTAAGAAAGGGATACACAAACTTTGCCTACGAAAAGCCAAATAGCAGTACCGAAGTAAGACCTAGCGGTGCGACCGATAATAATATTTACTTTTCTTTGTAGGTCTCCCACTGAAACGTACCGTCAAAACCGAAAGGGCATTCATAAAAAGAAGACTGATAAAGAGGGAGGATGAGTTGCAACAACTTCCTGAGTTGGAGAAGCATCGCACCAACGTCAGAATGATCATGCAATACTCTAACGCGACCCCCATACGGTGCCGCGGCGGCATCGGGTACGCCTGCTGCTTCTGCCCCGAGCAGTTCCCAGACCCTGCCGATCTCAAAACTCATACTCTCGATCAGCACGACGAGAAAATCAAACTCAAATTCATGAAAGGCAAAATGATGTATTCCTTCCTAGTCAAATTAGACATCACGTCTCTACATTGCAACATTTGCGACGACGATATCAATTCCTTAGAAGAATTCATGACGCATTTAGTCCAAGTCCATGACAAAAAGATCTTTACAGATATTAAAAATCATATCCTTCCCTTCAAATTCGGTGATAACATCCTGCGCTGTGTCATGTGTTCCAATTTGTTCAACAAGTTTAAGGCCCTACTTGAACATATGAACACGCATTACAGGAACTATGTGTGTGACGTTTGCGACGCCGGTTTTGTCACTAAAAATATTCTGTTCAACCACGCAGAGGCGCACAAGACTGGCGTGTTCCAGTGCGATTACTGCGAGAAGGTCTTCGACACGCTAAGGAAGAAGAAGTCGCATGAGAAATCTGTTCACATTCATTACAATTTGTTGAACAAATGTGGGTACTGCAATGAGAAGTTTAAAGATTACAGGCAGAAAGACGACCATATAGCAAAGGTTCATGGGATACCGATATTAGCGTTGAAGTGTCAAGCTTGTGAGAAGACGTTTGCGAACAAGACTGCGCTGACGATACATACAAAGAGAGATCATTTAATGGAGCGTCGTCATACATGTACCGAGTGTGATATGAAGTTTTTCAAGACGAGCGAGTTGAAGGAACACATGGTGAAGCATACAGGGATGAGGACCTTCCAGTGCACGGTGTGTTTGAAGTCGTACGGGAGGAAGAAGACGCTGACTGAGCACATGAGGATCCACGCGGACGATCGGAGGTTTAAGTGTGAGCACTGCGGGCAGGCGTTCGTACAGAAGTGCAGCTGGAAAGGGCATATGCGAGCCAAACACGGCGATATGGTTTAGGAGTCGTTAACTTATGTCGGTCGCACCATTAGCTTACAACAAAGTTGGGAATTAAAATGTGATAAGATTAACTGTTTTAAAGAAAATATAATCTAAGTTTGTTATGTAAAATGTGCCGGAGCTACCGGAATCTCAAGAAATACTCCTTGAATTTATATTTTAAATCAATTCATCACATTGTGATTACAAGAGATTATTATACTTGTTATTAATAAATGTTGTTTCACATTATTTAACCTTATTCCTAAAGTGGAACTGAATTGCGTTCAGGTCGCAAAATGAGAAGCACAAATTCTTTGAGAACTTCACGAATATTAATATTTTAATGTACGGTTAGCGAAGTCAATGTTCCAGCTATCTGGAAAACTGGCTGCACTATGCGTGAGCGCAGAGATTTAATTATGTGGACTAAAATTGTCAGGTGCAATTGTAAAGTTTCCACACAGTTTGACATTTTGCACCTGTCAAAAGAGGTCAAAATTATGGGAATTTGACATTGGCATCTGTCAGTTTAATCTACATAATTAAAAATATAATAATTTAACATACAGACGAATTGAGAACCTCCTTTTTTGTTTATTAATTCGGTTAAAAACAGAGTATAAGCACATAAAGTCATCGTTGCTATGATGGAGTTAGGCTTATCTAGGGTTGATTTCTATGATGGAGACCTTCGCCCTGCAGTGGGACAGTATGCAGGCTGATACTTTGATATAACAAATAAGATTATAATATCAAAGTGCAGAAAAGTGCCAAGTGGTGAACGCATCACTTGTCACTTTTCTGGTGTCCAAAATTAAACTATTGGTTGGCAGCAGTAGGTAGTTGGTGCTGGTAGTAGACAAGTATAATTTGATTCCTAGAGACCTCAAAACGACTGTAATAATTTCTTTCCTTCGAAGATACACAACTTCTTAAATGAAGACAAATAACGAAACACGCTTAGATCTTAAAACTTTGAGAGGTAAATATGTGAACGGGCTCTATATATTAGCACCGGTGCCAAACTAATTAGATCTAGCGATGCGCAGCCGACAATAACATTTACTTTTCTTTGTAGGTTTCCCAATGAAACGGTCTGCCAAAACCGAAACTGTAACCATATACAGAAGATTGATAAAGAGGCGAGATGTCTCACCAGAACTTTCCGAATTGGAGAAGCACCGCACCAACATTAGAACTATCATGAAGTATTCCAACGCGACCCCCATACGCTGCCGCGTCGGCGTCGGCTACGCCTGCTGCTTCTGCCACGAGCAGTTCCCAGACCCCGCCGACCTCAAAACGCACACGTTAGAAGATCACGACGACTTTGACAAAACCAATTTCATGAGGGGTTCCACAATGTACTCTTTCCTAGTCAAATTAGATATCACGTCCCTACATTGCACCATTTGCAACGATTACATCGATTCCTTAGATGAACTCACCATGCACTTACTAGATATCCACGACGAGGATATGTTCACAGATATCAATAACCATATCGTGCCTTTTAAATTCGATGATAGCGACTGCTTGCGGTGCGTCTTCTGTTCCAATAACTTCAGCAAGTTCAAAGGTCTTCTCGAACACATGAACACGCATTATAGGAACTACGTGTGCGACGTTTGCGACGCCGGCTTCGTCACGAAGTACATCCTGTTCAACCACGCTGCGACGCATAAGACTGGCCTGTTCGAGTGCTGTTACTGCGAGAAGGTCTTCGACACGCTCCGGAAGAAGCAGTTACACGAGAAAGCTATTCACATCCATTGCTACATAAACAAATGCGGGCATTGCGGCGAGAGGTTTAAGGACTTCAGGCAGAAGGAAGACCATATTGCGAAGATGCACGGAGTGCCTGCAACGTTGAAGTGCCAAGCGTGCGATAGGACGTTTAAGAATAAGTCAATGTATACTATTCATATAAAGAGAGATCATTTGTTGGAGCGTCCTCACAAGTGTGCGGAGTGCGACATGGGGTTTTATAAAGAAGGCGAATTGAAGAAGCATATGGTGAAGCATACTGGGGTTAGGGATTTCAAGTGTATCTTGTGTTCGAAGGCGTTCGGAAGGCAGGAGTCGCTCAGGGCTCACGTGAGGATACACATGGACGGAGTAAAGTTCCGTACCACTACCCCACGATCCTCTCCCACCTAAGGACGATGAGGGAGAGTCCCAGGAGTTTTAGTCGGTATACCCCCGCCTTCAGCGGGGGGGAGTACGACATAACCCATCTATTTACAGACGGATGGGTATGCGTAAGGCATTTCTCCTCTAAAATAAAAGTGCAGGCAGTGCGACCTGTCCTTTGTGCACAGGGGCAGCTTGCATACGCATATGCGTACATACCATCATCATTAGCAACCCACGCTCGTCCACTGCTGGACATAGGTCTCCCCCAATGCACGCCACCGCTCCCGCTTTTCGGCCACTCTCATCCAGCTCACTCCAGCCAACAAGAATAACATATTTTACGATAACCTTCATTGGTGTCGCGTAGCAACCCAAAGTGTAACTTCGGAAAATAAGATCTGCCATCTAAATCGAACTTGCCTAGTTAATACGCCAAGATTTTATTTTTGGCGGACAGATGGACTGCGGTCCAACTTCCACAGCATTGGTTGTTTGGTAAAAAAGCCTTTTAAAAGGCATAAAACAATTGATTTTCCATTGTGTCTGCTGTCAGGGCCTAACGTCATTAATAAAATTATATTAATTGTATGTTAGAGGGAGTACCAACATGTTTTGCTAATTAGCATGTAAAATAGTACCACATTTACCAGAAAACAATATCAATTACTATGTTTCTAAATTAACATTCTTTAACAATCAATTCATATTTTCTTTCTGTTTTTCTTTCTTAATATTCTTTGACTTTTGGAGATTCGTCAAAAACGTAGGCCTAAAAGTTCATAATTATGTTTGTATGAAAATAGCGGGGTGTATTTAATTATGTGGTTACCACTGTAATTTATAAACAATGTTGAAGATATATTACATAAGTATTTTATGCAATAAATTATTTATAGTTTACGGCTTGTCTTTTTCTTAAAGTAATAAGCAGAATTATCTATGAATACAAATAGTTGAAAGCATGGTCGGCGTGGCCTGCGTACTTCGATCGTATTCATCTTTAAATACCCATGACTGTGATATCCCTAATATTTAATAATCTTTATTGCCAAACATTTTATAAACATAATTTTAAAACAAAGTGCCGTACACATCAATTTGCACGTAACACAATCTAGCAGGACCGACCTAAACTCTGATTTTTAATCATATGGAGTAAACTGACAGATGCAAATGTCAAGTTTCTATACATTTTGACACTTTGCATCTGTCAAATTAAGTGAATGTATGGGGATGACACATTGACACCTGTCAGTTTACTTTCACATGATTAAAAATCAGAGCAGAGATGGAGGCTCTTATTATTGGAGGCCAGGGCTCACTTTGGGCCGCTGCGCCGTCCTAGTTTGTTAACTAATGCTGAACTTGGTCCTGGGATCATGGATTAGTTTCTATATTTTCTTTTTATGTGATAGGTAGCAGACGAGCAGGCGAATCACCTGATGGTAAGCAATTGCCGCCGCCCATGAACACATGCAACAAGTGCGCTGCAAACCTTTTATCCCCTTCCCCTCGATTTGGCCTCCGGTACCCTCACTCACTCGGCGAAACACAGCACAGGAGCTGCTTCACGCAGGTTTTTTGTGAGGCAGTGGTATCACTCCGGTCGAGCCGGCCCATTCATGCTGAAGCATGGCTCTCCCACAACTTTATCCTGGAAAATTTTCTAATAACGCGTCAATGAAGTCGTGACAGATAAACAACAACACAATGGACCTTTAAATACTATCTAAATTATACTAAACGCAAAGGACTCGTGACACGGTAGAGTATTCCATTCATTAATATTTGCTAATAAATAAATAATCAATGAAATATGACACTGATTGCCACGAGTCTTTGGCTCGAGTATAATGCGTCAAGAAACTCATGACAACAAACGGCAGTGACGTCATCAATTAATTCATGGCTTTCTTGAAGCATTATTAACAGTCTGACCATTATTTTAGAACAACTTAATTGCCATAATGTCATTTAGTATTAATAATTTAAATGAAACACTAACGCTGGCTATGACGCTTTGCTTTTAATATAGGTATTCGAACTAGGTGTGGGCGTTTACAATCTAAATTTTATTGTTAATAAGAATAATATTAAAATCATTAAATAATATAATTTACCTTAAATGAAATCCATTAATTGCTCATATATGATACGAAATTTCCAATATTTTGAAAGTTTTTATCAGGGTGTGAAGACTAAAATTCTTGTTACTAATATGAAAGAATTGGGAGAAAAATTGGGATATGTGTCTCTATATTCAGTCCTGAACCATCCTTCAGACGAGCGCCTAATTCCTGTATTAGTGACCCTAACTACCAAATGCTCACCTAAATGTTTTGTCCTTTTTAGGTAACGCCACAGAAACGTTCCAAAAGAACGACAACGACCTACAAGTGATTGAAGAAGACATACTTGATCGTAAAAACATCAACCTGAATTATGCCGTTATAATGCTGCAGGGCTCCACACTTCTTCCTTTCGCAACTTCGCCAGGGTATAAATGCTTCTACTGCAATAAAAGTTTCAAAGAGATAGAGATACTCAATGCCCACACAATAGAAAGCCACGATGATCCCGACGTTGAAGAGATAAGAAACGGAATGGTCTCCCGGAAAAAGAAGATGCCTTTTATCTCTGTAAATGTGGTGGACTTAAAGTGCAAAAAGTGTGATGACCCTATAAAAAACCTTATGGATCTTGAGAGCCACTTGATAGAGAAACATGGGGAACCTTTACCGGACACAGATGATCCCGTCTTGATCCCATTCAAGATTGGCAATGGGATGTGCATATGTGCGTGGTGCGGGGATATGTTTGGGGGGTACAACACGCTCAGCAACCACATGAATGTACACTATCCCATTTACAAATGCGACATGTGTGATGCTGGGTTTTTGACAGCCGATCGCCTCAAGTTTCATAAAGCTGGGCATGCTCGGCGCATTCAAAACATTACCAAAAAATCCAATATAATTGCAAATGAAGAACCAACAGCTGGTGAAGGAGAAATCGATATTAAGATAAATGATGTCAGAAGCGAGACGGTAACAAATGATGACATTGATGAATATAGTGATGAAAATCAGACTCTGGCGAACAATCCAAGAAAGTCTGCGGTCAGGAAGACAAAAAAATTGCAAAGCAAGAGAAAAATATTATCATCAGATAGGACTCCTCTTTCAATCACAATGAAAATTAGGGAGACTACTGTTAAAAATGCGGTAATATTGATCCAAAACTCTACTGTTCTGCCTTTTAAATACAGCTCGGGGTACAAATGTATTTACTGTAATGTGGCGTATGGCGACATTGAAAAACTCCAAGAACATGACAATGCACAACATGTTAATCCTTCTGAAAAGAGGATCAAACTTGCTTACACGTTTTACAAACGGTCAGGGATTCTCAAAGTAAACGTCGTTAATCTAGGATGCAAGCTTTGCGATGATGTAATAAAAGACTTTGAGGAGTTAAAAATGCATCTGTGTATTAAGCATGGAAAAGACTTGGATCTTGAAAACGTGGGGGTGGTGCCTTTTAAGATAGCGAATGGGATCTTTGAGTGCGCTATTTGTGGGGAGGAGCAAACTGGCTGCAACGGGTTGAGCTATCACATGAACAAGCATTACAATAACTACATTTGTGAGCAATGTGGGGCTGGCTTCATGACTGAGGGCCGGCTGGCGACGCACTCGCAGTCTCATTCGAGCCACTCTTACGCATGCGACTTGTGCAGGAAGAAGTTCAAATCAGTCAATTCATTGAGGATTCATAAGAGAGTAGTTCACGAAAGGTTGAAGGGTGCGAAGTGTCCGTATTGTAAGGAATGCTTCCACGACTACTACGCGAGACAGAAGCACATCGCGACCGCTCACAGAGAGAGCAACGCGAACACAATGTATCAATGCGACTTTTGCTCTTATTCTTGTGTGGTTAGCAGTCAGATTCGTACGCATATAAGGAAAGTGCATAAGAAAGAGAAGCCGTACAGTTGTTCGGAGTGTGATAAGAAGTTTTATTTCTTGGGAAAAATGGAGGAGCATGTGATGGGGGTGCATATAGGGGTGAGCTTCGAATGTGACTACTGTCCGAAGTCGTATTCGAATAAGAAACAATTGAGGAAGCACGTGAAGTTTTCGCACGCTGGCTCGAAGTTCAAGTGCGAGCATTGCGACCGGAGCTTCGTGCTGAAGGAAGGTCTAGAAGCCCATATGCTACAGAATCACACCAGCCTTCTGACCCTGTCTGCGTCGGCTCCCATGTAGGGTAAATAGTTTTTTCCCGTTACTCAAAGACCTGGGTTGTAGCGATTTTCATGAATTGACTTTGTCCAATTAGCATCAAAAGCTTTTTGAGGCTTACTTTTCATTGCAATCATTATTAAATTTTGAATGGTATCGAATGCCTCTGTCTGGGGGAAAGGTTAGCAGGGCAATTATGCCTCAACTTGTGTGGCAGGTGTCTATGGGCGACAGCAATCGCTCACTATCAGTTTGCTTGATTGACTGCCACCTATCACATACAAAAAACAATCTTATAAATGGTGTAGACAGGTACGCAGGCCAAAAAATAATTTCTAAATTAAGATAAATTTTACATGTAATTTTTTGATGCATGTCCATCCATCATTTATCTGTGTTATTCTTACTCGTACCTTATCAGGTACCCAAATATTACGTTTTACTGTCTTCAGTAAAGAATTTGTTACAATGTTATCAAGCGTTTTGTTATAATTATTATGAAACAAGAAAAGCTGAATTGTTTTATTTGCAATTGTTAAATGTATTTTAACAAAATTCTTTTTCGTAAATATACCATTATCGATAAATGCTTTGACCTCTATAATAACAGTTTATTAATAAATGTTAGGACATTAAGCACTCTTGGAGCACGTTTGTTAAATGATTTAGAATCTTCTGCAATATATACAATGTTTCTTCGAGATAGCTGTTCAATGCCACCAGTAGTATCATGGGCGAGGTTCTGGTGTCCAGTATTTCTGATAGTGTTAATGATTTTCTGGATTAGACGCGAAGACGATAGTTCTAATATAAAGTTGAAACTATTGGGAGATAAAATTGTTTTAATTAGGGATCATGTTTCCTTCCTCGCGGTATGGGACAGGTCTCTCTATACCTGCTTTCTCATATTTGTTCCTGAACTCTCTTACCTATTAGGGACCCTTACTACAAAATCTCACCTAAATGTTTTGTCATTTTAGGTAACATCACAGAAACTGACCAAAGGAAAAAGAAAGACCTCGTCCTTCAAGATATCGATGAAGACATACTTAAGTCCATCAAGTTGAATTATGTCACTATAATGCTCCAGTGCTCCACACTCCTCCCGTTCAGAATGTCCCCAGGGTATGCGTGCTTCTACTGCAACTGCAGTTTCAACGAGATAGAGAATCTCCAAGTTCATACAGTAGAAAAACACGATAATCCCAACAAAGAAACCATAAAAATCGCAATGACCTTCTGGATAAAAAAGTTTGGATTCGTCTCCGTCAATGTGGCAGACTTAAACTGCAAAAAGTGCGAAGATCCTATAAGAAACCTTATCGATCTAGAGAACCACTTGATAGAGAAACACGATGAACCTTTGCCGGACACAGATGATCCTGTCTTGATCCCATTCAATATTGGGAAGGGTCTGTGCATATGTGCGTGGTGTAGTAAAAGGTTTGGAGAGTACGGAGCCCTCAGCAACCACATGAATGTACACTATCCCAATTACAAATGCAAGATATGTAATGCTGGGTTTCTGACGGCCGATCGTCTCAAGTTTCACGAAGCGGATCATGAGCGCCAACGCAACAAAAAAAAATCCAAAAAATTAAATATAACTGCAAGAGACAATCCGGTAACTGGTCAAAAAGAAATCACTATAGAAATAAATGATAATAGGAACGAGGTGGGAAGAAATCAGGACACTGATGAAGATATTGACCAAAATAAGAGTCAGGAGATTACTCCCAAGAAAGTCTGAGGTCAGCAAGACAAGAAATAAACGTAGATCGTCAGAAAGAACGCCTCTAGCAGTTGCAATGAAAATTAAGGAAGATACCGTTAAAAATGCGGTCATATTGATCCAAAACTCTACTGTTCTGCCTTTCAAATATAGCTCGGGGTACAAATGTATTTACTGTAAAGCTTCGTTTGGAGACATAGAAAAACTCCAAGAACACGACAATGCCAATCATGCTAATCCTTCCGAAGAGATGATCAAAGCTGCTCTCACGTTTTACAATCAGAGACGGATTCTCAAGGTGAACGTCGTTAATCTGGAATGCAAGCTTTGCGATGATGTTATAAAAGATTATGAAGAATTGAAAATGCATCTGTGTGTTAAGCATGAAAAAGCGGTAAATCTTCAAAACGTGGGGGCGGTGCCTTTTAAGATAGCGAATGGGAAATTTAAGTGCGCTCTTTGTGGGGAGGAGCAGGCTGGCTGCAACGGGTTGAACTACCACATGAATAAGCATTACAATAACTACATTTGTGAGCAATGTGGTGCTGGCTTTATGACTGAGGACCGGCTGGCAACGCATTCGCTGACGCACCTCAGCCACTCGTACGCATGCGACTTGTGCAGGAAAAAGTTCAAATCCGTCAATGCATTGAAGAATCATAAGAGAATAGTGCATGAACGGCTGAAGAGTGCGAAGTGTCCGTATTGTACGGAATGTTTCCACGACTACTACGCGCGACAGAAGCACATCGCAACTGCTCACAGCGAAAGCAAGGCGAACACAACTTTTCAATGCGACTATTGTTCTTATTCTAGTATTGTTGGTAATCAGATTCGTACGCATATAAGGAAAGTGCATAAGAAAGTGAAGCCGTACGGCTGTTCGGAGTGTAATAAGGAGTTTTATTTCTTAGGGATGTTGGAGGAACATAGGTATAGGGGTGAGCTTCGAATGTGACTACTGTTCGAAGTCGTATAAAACTAAGAACCAATTGAGGAAGCACGTGAAAATTTCGCGTGCTGGAGGTTCAAGTGCGAATGCATTGTGACCGGAGTTTCGTGTTGAAGGACGGTTTAAAAGCTCATATAGAACAGAACCATACCTTCCTTTTATCGCCTTCTGTATCGACTCCTAAGTAGAGCTTACGATTTTATCATTTATGTTTTAGACTTCTGGGGTAAAGCGAATTTTATGAATTGACTTGTTCCATTTCGCAATCAGAGAAGTAGGATTTTCCAAAGCCTTAGGTATTGTTAATGATAGATGTACCTAGAGACTTGTTAATCTTGAAGGAAAATAAGTTATGAATTCAAACTTTCAAAATAACATGTTAATTATTTTAAATCTGTTCTTATTTCCATTTCAAATTGACTACAAGAACCGTTTGAGGCTTATATTTTTTTTAAATCCAATCAATGGTGTAGAGAGGTTTAACAAAAAATCATTTATTAATTTGAAGTAATCTTACATGTAATTTTAGGACGCATATCCATCGTGCTATACTTAATCTGGTTTTACGTTTTACTACATTTAATTAAGAGTTTGTTTTATTGTTATTATTTGCTATAAATGTGAAGGTTACATGTTTTATTTGAAAATGTTATCATATTTCTATGTATGGCTTACCGTACCAAACAACAGTTTTATATATTCATTCAGTAATCTTGCTAAGACATTTGAAAATAATTACTATCACTGATACCTACAATTAGGGCCTGTTTTACAATATACTGATAAGTTTTACATAAAGCTATGAGCTTGCGCAGACGAGGGATAATTTTGTCCGCTAAAATAGATCGCTCACAACTGTATCGAGTAACGCAAACGAGGCATTAATACTACCGCAAAGTAAGTATTATTTAATTGTTATTTGCGGAGCGTACTTTATACTCCACTGCGGGAGAAAAGTCCGCCGTCTGCGCAGGCCCTAGGTATATTATATACTTATTGCTACCATAAACACTGTTGTTGCGTTCCACGACTGTCATACAGGGTGTATCTGTGAACATTTACATCCCTTTAACCACGTGTTCTATCAACCATTCTGAACAAAATTTGTTCAACAACTTTTCCAAATTCTTCGAAAAAAATGTTGACTCCCCATACAAAATGACCAAGTCACGTGACCGACTTTGTATGGAAAGATGAAAAATTTTTAAGCGAATTTTCAAAAGTCATAGAACAAATGTTGTTTAGAATGGTTGGTAGAACACGTGGTTAAAGGGATGTAAATGTTCACAGATACACCCTGTATAGCGTTATGTGTCATGGCTTAAGTCCATGTATGTGTCCCTTTACGTCCATGAGTTTGACACATAGAAATCGCAACTTTTATCCTCAAAATAATTTATGTGTTGCATAGCTATGTGACGCTTTATCTTTACATTGTGAAACAGGCTCATAAAGTTGTACGACCGCAATTTTGTTATAGAGACCATTCTTTTTTATGAAATAAAGAATTTCACATTATTTGTGTTGTTTTATTGAATAGGCATTTTCCCAAAAATAAACTTATACAACGCCCCCCTGCCAACGTGTCCTCTGACTGATTGCAGTCTATATCAGTTGGACCATCGGGCACAATACCTACATACCTACCTATAACGCGATCTGAATTTGAAAACCCGTAAATGGAGTTGCGTGTCTAAAGTCGGTCTGAAATCAACGTGATTGGTTGTTTTATATTATCATTTTGACAAAAATAACTTATCTCCTTGTCCTTATGTCTACGTAACGCCATCTAGCGGATTTTTTATTCTATTAATCATTATTAGCAATAGAAGACTTGCTAAATCCTGGATAACGGTCAAAGAATACGTATGTAGTGTACAACGCTAGGTGGAAAATGTCTTCAAAATAAATAGTACTTACGTATTACGTACCTTTCTTCTTCTAAGTATTTTTAAGTTTTGTAATGTGATTATGCTACAATTCTGATCCTGTTTTGTTATACTATCTGTGTGTGGAGCAAATGTATGGGAGTATTATTTTTTCCTATTTTTCTTTTTTCATTGTTTAATTTCATCTGTGTCGTTGTTTTAATTAAAATTCTATCAATTTAAAAAAGGAATGGTAATTAAAATTCTAACTGTCTGTTTTTATCGTTTTAGGTATTCAGCACACATTTGAGTTGTTAGACGAGGAAAAAGAAGAGGATGAGAGGTTAAGGAAAATCCGAGAGAGATCCGCCATCGCTCTGATCCAGTACACCACAGTGCTGCCCTTCAAGACCATATCGGGGTTCAGGTGTTTCTTCTGCGAGGAGACGTACGGCGACATCGACGTGCTAGCCAACCACACCAGCGTCAACCACTACACCGCAGACGAGGCTCAGATCAAGACCGCTATGTCGAGGTACAAGAGAAACAAATTCGTCAAAGTCAACGTCGTTAACGTAGGCTGCAAGCTCTGCGATGACGTCATACTCAACTTCGATGAGCTTAAAAAGCATATCTGCTTCAAACACGGCGTCGATATAGACCAGGAACACGATGGCGTTGTACCTTTCAAAATAGCTAACGGAGAAAACGAGTGCGTCGTCTGCGGAGCTAAATTTCCAGGCTGCAACGGCCTAAGCAGCCACATGAATGAACACTACCCGAATCACACTTGTATCGAGTGCGGCTTGGGTTTCATCAACGTGGAGAGACTCAAGAGCCACAGCTTGGTGCACACGCTGGAGTGCCACCAATGCGAAGTCTGTGGAAAGGTTTACAAATCCGAAAGCGCGAAGCATAACCACTACAGAATCATTCACAAGAATGAGAAGGTGTCGAAATGCCCTCACTGCGTGGAGACCTTCAGCAATTACTACTCACGGCAGAAGCATATTTTAACTGTGCACAAGATAAAAGTTAACCAGTATCAATGCGACATCTGCTATCACTCTTTTCTGATGAAGAATCTGCTAACAAGCCACGTGCAAGCCGTGCATATGAAAGAGACAAGGACAGCGGTGGAGCGCCGGTACAAGTGCTCCCAGTGCGACATGAGGTTCACGAGGACCAGCTACCTGAACGATCACATGGTGAAGCACACTGGCACGAGGAACTTCCAGTGCAAGGTCTGCCTGAAGTGGTATGGGAGGAAGAAGACCCTCACGGCTCACAGGAGGACGGTGCACGATGACATGACGTAAATGCTTCCTGTACCCTGTAAAAAGAGATGGGTGGAGAAATTCTTTTGTAGTACACTGGATCTCACTTCTTGACCATAAGTTCATGTGAAAAATTCAACATTTTATCCAATAATAGAGTGTAACGTTAGTTTGAAATATTTGCCACCTGAGAAGACTCTACCAAGAAACACAGCAAACCTCAAAAAATATTGGAGAAGACAATATAATTAATACCTATCTATTTACCTGCCTATTAAAGAAATACTAAGTCCAGTATACTATAAAATAAAAAGGATATTATAAAAAGAAAAAAAACATAAAATGGGTGCGTCATAGATGTTTTAATCTCATTTTTTATCGTCTTATATGTTTGTTATAACAAATAAAATAACTTTATAACATAACGTTATATAACGTAACGTAACGTAATATTAAAATTTCTAAATTTCATATAACGGTGATTTCATATAATACTTATTTTATATAATGGTGTTTTTATTTAGAAAAATGCCGATTTATGATATGAAATTAAAATAGCTATAATTGCACCCGACAAAAATATTGTAACTTAGGTAAATTGTGCACTATTTCTATGTACCTACCTATATGGATGTCAGATTGTGTCAATTTTCTATAAACCTTTATACTGTTAAATGTTTTCCTTCTACTCGAAAGACTGTCAGTAACTTCTATAGATGTTAGAATATAATTATATTAAAATTATACATTTTAGTATAGGACATAGTAGTAAATTATATTTTAATGTTGAACTGATTGGATGGGTTAGGAAATAGTAATGACTGATGAGATGAGTTATCGATAAATCGAAAACTTTTGAGCTTTGCCGATAAGATTACGGTGTGTGTTAATATCTATTAGGAGTAATATTCCTTCATGTATGATGTCTTTTTCTTAAATAAGTACCTACATTTTCCAGGCCTGTGCTTTTAGTTCACGCCCATAAGTATTATACGTTGTGATGTAAAATAATGAATGAATTTTCTATTTATATAGTATGTAAGCGATGTGATTGCTCTTGTATTGTAATACGTAAGATTTTAACAAATTCTCAGTGTTCTAAAATAAAATAAGAAACAGTGATAAAAACGTATGCAGGATGAGCACGAACGAAACGGAATCGTATTGGAAACGTATCGTAAAATAAGTGTAAGACTTTGGACTTATGGACAAACAGTGCAAATGTTTACGTACGTTAGCAATGCAGATAATAAAAGTGAATCGTGCTTCTTCGAATAAGTGAGAAATGTCAAAAATTACGGATCAGGGAACTAGTGTTGTGCTGTATACACTTTAAGCGTATTCGATTTATTATATTAATTATATATTTAGGTAAATACGCGTATCGCTTAATACGTCTATCGTTTTAGGAATACGTTCTGAAAGTCACTCAGGCGTTTAATTTATCCGTGCCGTGGCCATGGGCTGTGATCTCGGGGTTCTGGGTCGAGCAAAAAGTATGATTCGAATTTTTCTAACATAGCTCAGGTTTGTGATCACCAATCCGCATTAGGCAAGCGTGGTGATTAGCCTAATCCCATCATAGTAGCGATGACTTGATTTCTATGGTGGAGACAGGGCAAAGGCCCTGATACTGGACAGTATATAGGCTACTCTACTATGACAAACATCTATACTCTTTATAAAGAGATAACTTCTATAGACATCGACGAGGCTTATAGGTAAACCGAAAACACGAAACGCTTGCGCGATGTAATTGGACACAGCGCCATCTATTGGTTCGTTTCTGAATTACGGTCCCGAAGCGAAGTGAGGGCGGGCCACTAGTAATTTAAATAAAGGTCGCTTACATTATTAATGTTTGTCTGAATCCTGACATTGTTTCAGAATGCATTTCTAAAGCGGTCTGATTTTATTAATTTTAACTAAATGTCGTATTTAGAATTGATAAGAATATTCATATTTTAATGTGTACAACCGCTGAGGCTACATTTTCCCCTAAAAATATTTAAATATTTGCTGCTTGTAAGTGTTAAAATATGAACCCTTTGATGAGCTATGAAACACTTATGAGTATAATTTTTCGCAATTTTTGGCGTACATTTACGTCGTTTTGGTAAAAAATTTAAAAATGCTTAAAATTACCTATTTAAATTATACAATTTACTGTAGATTATTATTATACTTATTGATGTGCTTTTTAAATATTTTTGTGTCCATTTTATGAAGTCTAAGTGTGTAGATTAATAATGTCCATAATATTAATATTTATTCATCTAACTCTTCTGTGATGCTTCTAATATATCATAGGCTAGTTATATTAAAAAAAAATATTTACTTGGTAACTTTACTTGGTCAAGTCAAAGCGTTATTGCAAAAAAAAAACAAAAAAAACTTATTATTCAGAGTGAATTCTTTAAAAAACGGTTTTACCGTTGCTCAACTTATGAAGGTTGTAAGTAGAGATTTGCTTTAATAAAAAAAGCTAATTTGCACTCAAAACTATGTCAATCAACTCAAAAATAACAATAGAACTGTGTACAAAACAAAGGAACTCAATAAAATAATAATGTACTTAAGGGGCTATACGAATGAAACTAGCGCCGCCTACCTATTTACACTGATTGTGGCGAAAATATTATATTTTTCGAAGAAAATAAAACAGTACAGACTTAGATCCAAGTAAATTGGATTTTTCGAGATGCAGTACAATATTTCTAAGACGCGACAAGTAACAACAATGTTAATTATTGCTAAAAACGGCGACTTTGAGCAATAATTGACATTATTGTTACTTGACGCGTGTTTTATATATTGTATTGCATCTTGAAAAATTCAATATACTTTTATCCAAGTCTGTAATGTTTTGCTTTTTAAAAAATATAGTATTTTCGCCACAATCAGTGTACCTAAATAGGTTGGCGGCGCTAGTTTCATTCGTATCGCCTCTTAAGGATTTAACACTGTTAACTATTGCTTTCACTCAGAAACGGTTGTGCTTTGACTATGAGCTCGATGTACTGTAAAACTATGCCTTTTGTCTGTAAACTATTGTTCCCTTTTCTACTTTGTCCTATATCATAAGAATAATATTGTCCGTAGGTTAGTTAATCGAAGGGAGGCATCTGTTAATTACGGCACATGCTAAATGAGAGGAGCTGTTGTGCTGAAACATCTCGTAATTATTGGACCCTATAGATATCTACTTACAGCTTTTGCTGCTAAAACTATCGTTTGGGACGGTGCAATAGCTAGGCTTGATAAGATCGATTTCAAATATTATATTATACTCCTATAGTGGACCTCTGTAGACCAGCTGTCACTTTTCCATAGAGGCCGACGAGTGAGTTGACGTATCTTGATTATATTATTTATCGTTTACAAAGGAAATTAATTACTCTCCAAAACACTGGCCCCACGTTGGGCGCCAATGTTTCGGAGAGAAACTAATTAAATAGATTTGTAAACGAAAACTTTAATCAAGATGAACTACAATACAAGCTAGAAGGTAAAACAACTGCTCGTGAAGCCTCCCTTCAACTCACGTCGTCTGACGGCCAGCTGGTCTACAGAGGTCCACTATACTCTGTTATTTTGAGTATTATTAACAAAGAAAGTTGATCAACTTCCTAGGAATTTGATTGACTCCTACACAGTTAACATCATATAGTAACTAAATCAAGTGACTGCCCCAAAGATAAAGTCCGATTTGCCATATGTTTAATATAGGAGATCGTACTTTCTGCACCAACGAAAATGGTCCGATGGGTTTAATATAGCAGAACGGACTTTCGATTTGATCAAATTGCGATTTGGACTATTTTACAGTGACATAATATATTTATTCGGTGACTGGACTCCTACACAGTCAACATCATAGAGTAACTAAATCAAGTGACTGCCCCAAAAATAAGGTCCGATTTGCAATATGTTTAATATAGGAGATCGGACTTTCTGCTCCAAATAATAAAGTCCGATTTGCAATATGTTTAATATAGGAGATCAGGACTTTGTTCTTCGGAGGAAGCGTGGGTCCCAAATGCGCACTGACTCTTCATTTTCACTTCTAGTCGTTCATTATTGTAGGTGTACTAACTATTACCACTTATTGTACCTGCACTCACTGTTATAAGACTCCTATACAGACTCTTGACTCCTAAACTTTCTATTTTCTGAATAAATTATTCAACGTTCAATGGTTGTTATTATTTTCACATTAAGAGCGTTTTTCTTGTCATGCGGATTAGCAAAGTGCAAGGCCCTATAATTGAACCCTGGGGCACACCCATAGAGAACGAATACAGTGTACAGGCCAACTCCTTCCGTTGCCTTGCTCTCTGCTAGTTTGGGGGAGGAAGTAAACGGCCTGCTCTGCAGTAATACAATATCTTCTGATTGGTAAATAATTTATAATCTATTAGTGTGGCCTTCATAACTGTCCTTAATCTCAAATATTTCAAAATTTAACGTCAGTTAACCCTTAGGTATGATATAAACCCTCACATGATAAACTAGAGAAACCTTTAATGGCGATACAAAAATAAAAAGTAAATTCAAGTTAATAGTTACAATTTTTAACAGACTTCAAAAAGGAAGAGGACCGATGTATAATGTTTCATACGTGTTGTTCAACATTAATTTACCACTACTTACCTCTTTTTGACGCTGGGGAATGCCACCTTACGCATAGTCGCATACGCCGGAGGTAGATATACCGAATAAACCCCAGCAATGCTCCCCCATCGCCAGAGTGGGGAGAGGACATGAGTACGGGTTGAAGAGCTTAACTTCACGTCCGTCCCCAGCCCGATCACTACTTACCCCTGCTTTAAAGATGAAAGTGCTTAGTACAACGAAATCACCACCACATCTCATTTCAGAACGGCGCGGCAAGAAGCAAGAGGAGAAACTGACGCTTAACAAGCGGATCAACTTCTCCAGCATCATCAGCATTCGTCCTTCAAAGAAGCTGAAGAACGCGCCATCAGACAAAGCGGCGCAGAAGCAGCGACGGCTGACGGAACTCGATCTCCACTACGACAATATTAAGACAGTCATCCGATGCTCAAACGCTACTCCTATACGATGCAGAGTTGGAGATAGATACGCCTGTGGATACTGCCTCGACCAGTACGCCGACCCTCGAGACCTCAAGCGCCATACATTAGCTAAACACAGAGATTGCGACGACAAACTGGAATGCTTAAACATACGGTCCCTTTCCAAGTACAACGTGCATTTGGATATAACAAATTTGAAGTGCACGAATTGTAACTGTAGTATTGATACACTTCAAGGGCTGATTGAGCATTTGAAGTCTGAGCACGAGGAGCCTTTCCACTCGCACATTCGTAACTTGATGGTCCCGTATAAGTTTGAGGGGGCAGGGCTTCGCTGCTGCCTCTGCCCTGTCCAGGTGGAGAGCTACGAGCAACTCCAGCAGCATATGGCAGAGCACTGCAGGAACTACGTGTGCGAGTTCTGCGACAAACCTTTCTTGGCGCGCCACGCGATGTTAGACCATAAGAAGGACTGTGCATCACGTCTGAAGAATCTCAATTTTAAGCTGTCTTTACCTTAGTACTTAGGTATACCTACTATTTACGTTTCAATAGATGATACCTGGATTACATTATTGCAATCTATGATCATACATGAAGTTACAGACGGATCCGGAATTGAGCTAACTGCAGATTCTTCAAGGCAGAAGATCCTGGGTAGCTTATTTTGTGATAGGTGGCAGACGAGCAGACGGATCACCTGATGGTAAGCGATTTCCGCCTCCCATAGACACTTGCAACAAAGGTAGGATAACAAGTGCGCCGCCAACCTTTAACCCCTTTTCCCCCAATTGGGCCTCCGGTACCCTAACTCGACGAAACAGCGCAGGCGCTGCTTCACGCCGATCTTCTGTGAGGCCGTATCATTCCGATCGAGCCGGCCCATTCATGCCGAAGCGTGCATCTCCCACGGCTAAAAGCATCTACTATAGCTGGATATAGAGGCTATAGCCCTCAGGGCCATCGTGGCGGTATTGGTTTATGGCCCTTTTGGGCCTTCTAAAGCGATCTCTAAGAAGGAATGGAAGTCACAGTAGATCACATGGTCTCAGAGACCACTCAATCCCAAATATTCTGATAATAATTGTTTTTATATAATATTTTTCTGATAAAAACAGGAATGGTTAATGTAATGACATTCCACCTACATATACGGTACGTAAATGGCCGTAAAGGTGATTCTCTTTCCGTGACACCGCCTTGATATTTATACAATACATATATATGTAGCTAAAACCTTCCTGTCCTTTTAGTAAGTCCGTTAAATGTAGTTAAAAGGCATGTGCCATGGCGATTATTGGCGATACTCATACTTACATTACGAGCATCGATGCTCCGATTTGGTAATAGTAATATTTACATCTTGCTTTGTGATTGCCCTACGCGGCGCTTCGCATAGAATTCACTTAGTAACTGAACTGCCCCGGGATTTGCCCTACGCGGCGGTCCGCATATTCCTATGAAGCCTGCCTCACCTGAGTGGATTTTTTTTATGAAATCGGAGCAGACGAACAGACGGATCACCTAATAGTAAGCGATTACCATCAGGATATGATTTTTATCGAAAATTAATTTCTTTTGAATATCATCTATACTCTGATTCATAATCATGTAAAGTAAACTGACAGATGAAAATGACAAGTTTCTATGCATTTTGACATTTTGCATGTGTCAAATTGAGTGTTAATGTATGGGGATGACACATTGACATCTGTCAGTTTACATTACATGATTATGAATCAGAGTATAAGTAACTACATAATATTTATGTAGTAGGGAAGTGGTTGTTATTATGTTGCTAGGCGTCTCATAACCCGCGATTTTATTTTTATATAAAATAAAATACTTACCTATTTTTGTCTTTATGTGTATTTGTGTACCTATGACGTAATAAATACTTATACGGACAATGTCTTTCATTTCATACATCCCACTAATACTTAGGTATTATAAACGTGAAAGTTTGTAAGTATGGATGGATGGATGCTTTCTTTCACGCAAAAATACTGAATGGATTTTCATACTTTACAATAATATATATAAATTGAACACAAACACATTCATGTCCTGGTCAACTAAGGTTTTCCCTTGTTTATGGAAACCAAAAACTACGAAGGAACCACAAACCCCAGACCCAACCAACCCAGCATTTTTGGTGGGCGGCAATCGTCATTTCTGAATTACGGTCCCAAAGCGAAGTGAGGGCGGGCTAGTACCTAATAAATAAATAAATTGAGACAACAACACATATATTGTCCTGGTCCCAAAATAAGGTTTTCCCTTGTACCTACTATGGAAATCAAAAACAACGAAGGAACCACAAACACCCAGACCCAACACAAATATAATGTTTCATCAACAAGCATTTGTGTTGGTGCCGGAATCGAACCCGCGACCCTTACGTCTCAACCGGCGCTCAAATTACGCTAAACGGGTCGTCAATACAATAATATAGCTTCAGAACAACATATAGGCTACAGTTTATAAAAATATAGGTATTTTGTGGATTGTCCAAAATATGCAAAAAACTAACTCTACGCGTATTAAGTCTCGGGCAGCTTGTTGTGATAGGTGGCACACGAGCAGACGGATTAACCTGATGGTAAGCGATTAGTCATAAGTGCGAAGCCAACCTTTGAACCCCTTTCCCATTGGGCCTCCAGTATCCTCACTCACTCGGCGAAACACAGCGCAGGCGCTGCTTCACGCCGCGGTCTTCTGTGAGGCTGTGGTATCTCCGGTCGAGCCAGCCCATTCATACCGAGGCATAGCTCTCCCATGGTTAACATTTTGTTTCAAGGCCTAACATGCGACAAAATTTTATCGAATCTCGTTCGCGAGAGCGCATCCTTCTATCTCACTCATCGCTCAGTCAGGTGAGCGAGAAGCGACTTGCGCCGACACAATATGAGTGTCGACAAATTATCTCGCGGCGCGCATGTTAGCCCGGCTGGTCCATTCTGGTCCTCTTAGCACATGTCTATGATTATGTTTGATAGATTAACTATGTAGTGGGTCGCACTTAAGCAACGGCTGCGCTTCGGGTCCCGGGATCGATCCCCAGGTCGGGCCAAAGTTTATAAGTACCTACCTACCTGAGATTTTCTGTTCAGAAATTCTCAAGCGTCAGCCCAAAGATCTGGAAGTTGGCGGTCTCGTTACCCCCGAGCCTCGGAAAGCACGTTAAGCTGTTGGTCCTACGCCTGATCCTTCTTCTGTCGTGTCACACTGGTATCCCATCGAATTAAGAGGGGAAGGGAATAGAGAGCGCACCTCTGTTTAAGCGCACCCACTTGAGCTCTATAATACAGAGTGTACTTATCTGTGAACATTTACATCCTATTAATGGAACCAGCTTGATTTTGAAAGTACTTAGTGGGTCACGAAGGGTCAGTGTGAAAATTTCCGGGCCATGGCATAACAAAGTTTGGGAAACACTGGTATAGATGATAACCAACACCAAATATCAGATATAATAAAGTAAGAGCTTTAACCACGTGATCTATCAACCATTCTGAACAACATTTGTTTAACTACTTTCCGAAATTCATCGCAAAATTTTTCGACTCTCCATAGAAAAGGACCAAGTCACGTGACTGATTTTTTATACCAATTTTCAAAAGTCATAGAACAAATAATGTTGTTCAGAATGGTTGGTGGAACACGTGGTTAAAGTGATGTAAATGTTCACAGATACACCCTGTAGGTATTATATCCTGCGTACGTGGCTGATCGTTAAGATTGGCCGCCGTAGCCTAACATCGGTTGGAGGCTTTTTTATGTGACAGGTAGCAAACGAGCAGGTGGATCACCTGATGGTAAGCAATGCCGCCGCCCATGGACACCTGCAACACAAGTGCGCTACCAACCTTTTATCCCCTTTCCCGTGGGCCTTCGGTACCCTCACTCACTCGGCGAAACACATCACAGGGGCTGCTTGACAGCGGTTTTCTGTGAGGCAGTGGTTGACTCTGTCGAGCCGGCTCATTCATACCGAAACGTGCATCTCCCACGAAAAAAACCAGCTACTATAGGTATATGGCTGGATATAAAGGCTATTGCCTTCAGGGCTGTCGTGGCGGTATTGGTTTATGGCCCTTAGGCCTTCGGAAGCGATCTGCAATCTTCCGAAGCGTGGCTGTCCCACAATTTTATTTATTTTAATTCATTGCTTCCAGGTCGCAAACCCAGGCGCAAGATGCTGTCCATCGTGCCGCGACCAGCCGTCACAGTGAGAGCCAAGTACCCCGTCCCCGTGCTGAATGGCGACGAGCCCACAGCTAAACGAAGTATGATTATTTTATGCGATAAGTGGCAAACGTCCCGGCCTTCCAGCCTCGTAGCCTATCCCCGCACAAGTCTATCTGTTATCTTTAACTGCCAACTTGGCTTTCTACTTTAAAAAAATAGACGACAGATTCTCTTTCCACGATACCGGCCATAGATCGACGGCCAGATACTTAGGAGTTAACCATCGTTACAGTACCTACCTTCTCTTACCCAGTGGTGAACTTCTTACCCGTTAGTATCGATAGCTCAGGCGGTTTAGTACTCTTGCCAGCTTCGGCGGCGCAGTGGGTGGTCGGTGATGGCGGTCTTGTTCCCTCGTGCCTCGGAAAGCACGTTAACAGGTTGATTCTGCGCCCGATCTCTCTTCGATCGTGTCACTGGTGTCCCATCAAATTTAGGGAAAAGAGAGTGCACTAGTTTTTGCGCACACCTTAAGAAATATAATATATCCTGCGTACGTGGCTGATGTTTGTAATGCATCGATAAAGACTTTATCGATGCTTTACAAATCATGACTTTATCATAAAGTCATGATTTTCATAACGCAATAATGGCCGCTGTAACCGAATATCGGTTGGAGGATCTTGATATTGAATGGGGGTATTAATTCAAAAATCTCCAATTACAGATACGGGATCAAGGCGTCGCATACTAGACATCGTGCCGCGGCCCGCGCCCTCCGTCCAGCTCACGAAGCGAACCGAGGTCCACGACCACCAGGAGAACATAGCCGCCATCCTCTCGCACTCCAACGCCACGCCCCTGCGCTGCCGCGGCCGCTTCGGCTACTGCTGCTCCTACTGCCCCAAGGAGTTCGCCGACCCCGCAGACCTCAAAACACACACGCATTCCACCCACGAGAGCATCAAAACCAATCTAATGAAAGGGCACTCTTTATCCAGCTTCCTAGTCAAGTTGGACATAACCAATCTAACATGCAACATTTGCAATCAATCTATCAATTCGTTACCAGAATTGACTTCTCATTTAGTTTCCCACGGGAAACCTTTTAACACGAAAATCAAAAGCCACGTTGTCCCATTCAATTTTGATAGTGAGACCCTCAAATGTGCGATCTGTAGAACCGAATTCAACAATTTCAAAGTGCTATTGGAACATATGAATAAACATTACACGAATTATGTTTGCAAAGTATGTGGAGCTGGGTTTGTGAATAAGAGAACGCTGCAGACCCACGGATATAGGCATGTAAAGGGAGAATTTAAGTGTAGCACTTGTGAGAAGATTTTCGATAGCAGAGTTAAAATGAAGGAGCATGAACGAGCAGTGCACGTGTGTCGGAATAAGAGGAGTAAATGCGGGTATTGTGGGGAGATGTTCTCGGATTATACTGTGAAACAAGCGCATGAGCAGCGCGCGCACGGCGTGGCGGCGCGCGCGCTGCCGTGTCAAGCGTGCGACAAGCGCTTCCGCAACCAGAGAGCGCTGTCCGCGCATGTCAAGCTCTACCATCTGCTGCAAGGCCGCAGTGGAGGCGGGGGAGACGCACGCTGAGCTAACCAAAGTCATATCAATGAGGATTTTGCTATGCTTGTAAGATACGTTTTTGAGTGCGCCTCAAAAGCTAGGTCTACTAGGTCAAAATTACAAATTTACGAACCAATAAACCACTCGGTGTCTCTCACCTTCCATACGCGTTGGACCCCATTACCTTGTGATGTGTGTGTATATAAAAGCCGATCCAAGCTACGCCCTACGCGGCGCTCCAAGCTACGCCCTCCGCGGCGCTCTGAGCTACGCCCTACACGGCGCTCCCAGCTACGCCTTTCGCGGCGCTTTGCTTTGGTCTCGTAATATTATTATGGAGAATGGCCGCTACTGGCTTTGCCCTATGCGGCACACCCGCCTTGGGCCTGGGTTAAATAAGCAAATAGTTCATAATATTTATTGATTTATTTAACTAAAGTTAGTAGATACATTGACTGAAATAAATAATTTATAAATTGAAACTTTATTTAATTTCGACAGGTTCCTATTCCTACTGCAATTTTATAGACTAAGTTAGTATAGGTTACCATAAAGTGTTACACTTTTTTCCGGGTTACAGGATTAAGCCGTACCGTGGGAGAGCCACGCTTCGGCATGAATGGGCCGGCTCGACCGGAGTGATGCCCCGGCCTTACAGAAGACCGGTGTGAAGCAGCGCCTGTGCTGTGTTTCGCTGAGTGAGCAAATCAGACTTTTTACAAGCTAGGTGAATAAAAAGAATAAAAAAACTTAAATGAAAATAGATAGGTAACCTATGTTTTTATATAAATTTCTTAACTATACTCTGATTCATAATCATGTAAAGTAAACTGACAGATGTCAATGTGTCATCCCCATACCTTATCACTCAATGTGACACATGCAAAATGTCAAAATGCATAGAAACTTGTCATTTTCATCTGTCAGTTTAATTTACATGATTATGAATCAGAGTATACTTACTTAGGCATTTTTTGTGATAGGTAAGTGATGGACACCTGCAACACTAGTAGAGTACAAGAGCGACCTTTGACCCATTTCCCCCAAATGTTATTTTTTTCATTTCTATCGATAAAAGTACCTACTGTTAAATTTGTAGGGACGTCAACATGTCCAGGGGGGGCATTTGCCCCCTCAGGGTTCGCCCATGCAAAGGGATCACACTAAATCCGGGTGGTATTTTAGCATATGGTAGTTGAGACTCGCTTTCTGCACGAATTTGGCTTCGCAAATTGGCAGACCTTCTTCTTATCTCCAGTGTGAATCTTCTCATGCAATCTCAAGGTACTGCCCCTGGCGAATTTCTTCTTACAGTGCTCGCATTCATATTTCTTCACCGGGTTATGGACAATCATGTGCCTCCTGATTCCTATTTTATTGAAAAACTTCATACCACAAATTTGACAAGATATATTTTTTTCTTTCAAGTGCACTGTATTTTGATGTTGTACCAATCTGCGTTTTTCGGTATACCGATAGCCACAAACTTCGCAGATATAGCCAGGCTTAGGGGCTGCAACTGGACAGTTAGGGGTACTGTTATTGTGGTCATTTGAGAATAGTTTACTGGAGGACAGTGTGACTCTGTGATGAACAGTCTGATGTTGGACAAGCATCCATTTGTTTCGATATTTTTTACCACAAACGATACAAGAATAGAGAAGAGGATGAGCTCGTCGCATGTGGATTAATAAATCCGTTTTCCGTCCTACGAAGGAACACTTAGGACATTTGTACTTTATGGTAAGGTTGTCGGCATGTTCGGTATATTTGAATATGTTGCTATCTTCGTAGACTTCTTTTACATCAGCGCACATGGTCGAGGTTATCTGGCTTCGTCGTGCACGCCACGAATGAAACAGTTGCACATGTTTGACGATTTCCGATCTACGTACGTAGAGAGGGCACTTAGGACATTTGTGTTTCTGCATGTGTGCAATAAAGGTTTGTCGGCATTCGAACTCTGATCGGCAAAAGTCACAGATATGATTGTTTCTCCTGCGCTGGAGTGCTTCGACTTCGACTGCGACGTGGCATTTCATATGCAGGTTGATATACTGAAGCAAATCGTACCCGATCCCGCAAATGTTGCATTCGTATTTTTTGTCGCCGTCTACGTTGATGGTGTAATTGTTTTCGATGTCCAGTATCGTCTCCAAAGCTGCAATAGAAGAAATTTATTTTGTTATTAGGAAATCCATATACTAATATTATTTTTTAAGTGAAGATAGTTAAAGGGATGGAGAGTAACATAGGCAACTGTTTGCCCCTTTCTAACCCCCCATTTTAGGGAAGTGGGGGGTTAGAAAGGGTTAATATAAACTGTCAAACGAAAGGTAGTTAAATATAAACTGTCAAACTGCCTTATCTATCTATACTATTTAACCCACGACGCAAAAACGAAGGGGTGTTATAAGTTTGAAGTGTCTGTCTGAGGAAACTCCCGAATATAAGAACTGATTTGGATTTTGTTTTTATTTGTTTAAACATTTTAATAGTCAGGAGTGTTCTTAGCTGGATTAGATGGCCGCCACCAAAAATATGAATTTCATGTAGGTAAATTTACACTTGATTCCCTTAATATATGAATCAAATGACAGGGCTTGACCGTTAGTTTGCGCACTTGTAAAAAAAGAAGACTTTCAACTAAAATTCGTTTCTGCGCACTTAAGGTCATAACTGTTTCATGCCGCAGGCTATAAAATGCATACCTATATGACAACTTTTCGGAGGTTTCGTAATAATTTTTAGTTAGGTATTTATTAAAGAGTGCAACAACATTCCACCGGGTCGGGACAAATTTTGTAGGTATCAGAGGAGCTTTTTTTTTTTATAATTATGGCCTGTATTGTGTTCATGACACATTTAATTTTGCCAATGTCAAGTGTAGTTTGATAAAGTGTAGTCAAGAGTCGAAGTCACAGTCACTCAATAAAACGCCGGTGTTTAGCGTTTTTTATGTCCTAAGGATTTTGTGGAGACTATTTTTAACGTAGGTTTTAAGACTTTTATTAGGTCAAAGCAAATTGTTCACGTGACAACTCACTCGACACACAATAGCAGTGTTAAAAACGACACAATTCAATGATTCTTATATTAATATCACCCTGCGGCACTTCACTGCACAAAGTAACACCAAATTTGTACACTAAAAACCACTAGATACTAATTAAAATCTTTGGATTGCATCAGCCGATGCGGCTTGTTTCACAGTTACCCACAGAATCCCAGAGGAGTTTTTCTGTTCAGAACTGTCTGAATGTTGGCGGTCTTGTAAGCTGTCTGTCCTGGTCGCGATTTCTATTCGGTTGTCACATTGGTGTCGAGCAGGACCAACTGCTTAAGGGGCTATACGAATGAAACTAGCGCCGCCAACCTATTTACACTGATTGTGGCGAAAATATGTTATTTTTGAAGAAAATAAAACATTACAGACTTAGATCCAAGTAAATTAGATTTTTCAAGATGCAATACAATGAATAAAACACGCGACAAGTAACAATAATGTCAATTATTGCTAAAAGTGGCCGTTTTTAGCAATAATTAACATTATTGTTACTTGTCGCGTATTAGAAATATTGTATTGCATCTTGAAAAATCCAATTTACTTGGATCTAAGTCTGTAATGTTTTATTTTCTTAAAAAATAACATATTTTCGCCACAATCAGTGTAAATAGGTTGGCGGCGCTAGTTTCATTCGTATAGCCCCTTAAAGTGCTTCCCGAGGCATCAATATTGATTTATTAATTAAACGAAACACTTGCGTAATGCAACGGACGCCTAGCGCCATCTATTGGTACTAGTCTAAATTATATCGAATGTAGTGAGGGAACAAAATAAGATAAACGATTTTAAAGTGGGGTCTAATCTAGTTACAATTGTGAACCTGCTTTTGTCGAAGTCGGGTAAAAGGCTTTTCGACAGTTCTAAGTAGAAAGTAAACAAGAACGTATCTTTAAAAATGTATTTATTTTATGTAATGGAAATCCATGCACTTAAGGTACCTCTAGGCACACATTGTCAACGATACACCAAAAATCAATAATAATTAGAAAACACCTTTAGAATATGAGTATAATGCATCAAGAAAGTATGGACGCAATAAAGAATTGAGTATTGAGTATTAAAAGTCATGAAATTCATTGATGGCGCCACTGCCGCTTATGGCTTAAAGTATGGTAGCTCCATTGGTCATAAATAATGCGAACTCCGTTAGTTCTTTAAAAATCCGGTGTCATGACTTTCTTGACGCATTATCATACCTAGGAAATTAAATAAAACTTTTTATAATTAAAAATATGTAACATTACATACTATATCTACATGGTGATTAGTTATTTTTGATGTAAGATACGAATATGTCACTAAACAACCAATAACGTTAAAGTTGGACCTCAGTCGAACTAGTACGACATCTACTTAGCGGTTTTTCACACTCGATAGCACCCGTTATGTACGTATGTCATCATGAATGTCAGACAGCAGACGAATAAGTAAGTATTTAAAACAATTTATCGTAAATGCTTGTTGATTTACCCATGCATACC
Organism: Cnaphalocrocis medinalis; assembly: GCA_014851415.1. Lineage (NCBI taxonomy): Eukaryota > Metazoa > Arthropoda > Insecta > Lepidoptera > Crambidae > Cnaphalocrocis > Cnaphalocrocis medinalis. Next base: position 2,810,783 of record CM026303.1, read on the forward strand.
ACACACATGTTATACTCTGATACATAATCATGTAAAGTAAACTGACAGATGAACAAGACAAGTCTCTATGCATTTTGACATTTTGCGTAGGGGAACCGAGACAGTGATTGCCAGGTTTGAGGTTAACGTAGATTTTAACTTATTTTTAAAGTAGTTTTGAATTAAATCCGTTAAATAACACTAGAGTACTCTTTACCAGAATTCTAAATAAGAAATTTGTCAACATTTAAAAAAATATATATTATACCTAATGGCTGTTTTTGCATAGCAGGTGTTCGTGTCTTCAAAAAACTCGGATTCCTTAGGAGAATCGGATACACTTAGCAGTTTTAATGATTGTGTCACTTTTATTTTATTTTTTGAATGTGAAAGCTAAACAACGAGGTAGTTAAAGCTTTGATGTATCATTTTGAAGCAGTTATCATGGTATAAAAACATTCCATTTAGTATTTAGAGGGGGTAAGCAATCACTGAATTATTAGAATAAATTTTAAGTTTTTTTGCAAAACGTTATAATTACCAAATATTCTTTAGATATTTGAATTGTTGCTAACTTATCTCAAAGCTAAACCTACCAACGTTATATAAAAGTCGCACACTGCTACTCAATTGTTAAAATAAAGGATTTAATTGAACAAAAAACTTTGCACAATTTTCTTAAGTGGGCAATCACTGTCTCGATCACCCTATGTCAAATGGAGTTATAAATTTATAACACAGGTTTAAACTTGTTTGATACTAGGTATGCCCAGCGGTTAACTAGGGAATAGTTGAATACAGTAGAAATAATGACTATTCACATTATCAAATGCATAATAATTTACTTTCACCGATTTCCCAATGGGAATAAGATATTTTCTCGCAGTAAAACGTAACATATTATTGTAATCCAAAGTACATATCAGCTAACCCCATGCCAAATTTTATCAAAATCGCTCGAGCCGTTGAGTTGTTAAGAAGTGACAAACATAATACCTACTTACAAACTTTCGCCTTTTTGATATGATTAGAGTGATAAAATTTTTATAATCCGAAAAGACAAAACACTTGCGCAATGTAATTAACCCCCTGCGTCATCTTTTGGCAAAGATCTGATGGATCTAATAGAAAACTTAAGTTCTGAAACAAAGTGAGGGCGGCCACTAGTCTTGGAATAAGCGGGACAGGTCACACAGCTTCAGGGTGATATTTCTTCATGTGGTAGTTGAGGCTGGCTTTCTGCACGAACCTCGCGTCGCAAACCTTGCACACCTTGTTCTTTTCCCCCGTGTGTATCATCTCGTGCCGCTTCTTCGTCCCTAACCTAGGAAACTTCTTCTGACAGTAGCTACACTCGTACTTCTTGACAGGATTGTGGCGCACCATGTGATCCGCCAAGCTGTGTTTATTATAGAACGTAGCTTTGCAAAGAGGACACGGTACGTTTTTCTCATTCATGTGCACCCGTCTTTGATGGTCGAGTAGCACCTGCGGTTTGTCGGCCTTGTAGTCACAAGCGCCACAGGGATACATTTTGACTTCGTGCGCGACGCGGTTGTGGGCATCCAAGTCCTGTTTATTTAGAAAGACGATGTAGCATGTAGCGCATTGGTACAATCCGTGCTGGCGCATGTGTTTGATCTTATCTCTCATTCGGCTTTTTATAACAAGCCCGCAATGGTCGCATACGAATGTCCTCGCATCGCCTTCTGAAATACCGTGCAGAGCTTGCTCGTGGAGAAGTAGTTCTTTGCTGTCTGCACATTGAATTCCGCATTTTCGGCAGCTGAAAAACCCGTGTGCTTGTAAATGGGTTCTCATGATTTTCGAATGCACCATTTTTTGGCACATTTTACATTTGGAATACCCATTTTTTGACTGTTTTGGTTTACTTGTGGATTCTTTTGATGCACTGACATGGACTTCGTCGGGTTTGTGCGTACGCATGTGCAGTATCATACTTTCCCGATCGAAAGATTTGATCTTGCAAATGTCACAGATGAAGCTTTGCTTCGTGGTGGGGTGTCTGACTTCGGTGACCTGGTGAATGTCTTTCAAGTGTTTAGACACCCAGCTGACGGAGTTGTACCTGGTGCCGCATTTGTTGCACACGTATTTGTGCTTCCCGCCGTCTGCTGTGGGGGAGTAGTCTGCCGGTTGAGTTTCGGTTTCCTCTAACAGGCCTGAAATGTAAATATTATCAAATGAATGACACCGATCGAATTATTAGAATCTATAAGGATAATTCTCACTGATTCAATTGAATCTAATCATGTTATCACCAGGATTGCAATTCAAAATAAGTACTGTAGCTAGAAGTTTTATGTAATGGGGTGAAATTGAAACGGCCAAGTCTATTTGATACATAAATACTTTATTCATAGGTTACAATTCAAACTATAAAGGTTTGATATTTCCTTTTCAATACAGTACCTATATTTTAACATAATTTTATGTCTTCAGAAGGAAATATAACTGCTACTTACTACAACTTTTTACGATTTATGAATCAGTTCAGTGTTACAGATACAATTATTAAAAACCGATAGAAACCAGAATCTTTTTTGAAAGCAGTTTAACAGACGCACAATAAAATATTTTGTTAATTTTGATAGTACCTACGAGGGGTGTTCAATGTATTCTCGGTATTGAGGTGATTTACTAATGATGAGGGTAGTTAAATATTAGCATTAGTGAATGACACTCTCTGGGGGTATAAATGCATAATTTCATTGAACTGTCACAATTGGTATTCAAGATATCATTGCGCAAAGACAACTACGATGACTGATTCGACAATGATGAAAAAAATCGAACATCGCGCTGTGATAAAGTTCCTCACCAAACAAGGAAAGAGTCAAAAAGTAATCCACGAAGAAATGGTGGCTGTTTACCAAGATTCTGCGCCTTCACTTTCTACAATTCAGAAGTGGTCAAGTGAATTCAAACGGGGTAGGGAGAGCATTGAAGACGACCCCCGTGCCGGTGGGCCGGTTACTGCCGCTACTGAAGAAAATGTGAAAGTCGTCGAGAAATTTGTACTGGAAGATACCCGTGTAAGAGTGAAAACATTAGCGGAAAGAACTAAGCTATCCGTTGGTACTATTCACACTATCCTCCATGAGCGTCTGAATTTATCAAAAGTCAGTGCAAGATGGGTGCCGCGAATGCTCACAGCACTTCAGAAACAAGTGCGAGTTGACTGTTGCACGGAGTTTTTGGAGCTCTGTGGTGAAAATCCGCAAAGTGTTTTCGATCGGATTGTTACTGGTGATGAAACGTGGGTTCATCACTTTGACCCTGAGAGCAAGCAAGAGTCTATGCAGTGGCACAGAAAAGGAACAGACCCACCAAAGAAGTTCAAAGTCACGCCGTCCGCAGGAAAGCTCATGGCCACAGTGTTCTGGGATGTTAAGGGAATCTTACTAATCGAGTACACAAAAAAAGGTCAAAGTATAACTTGCTGCATCTTACGCAAACACCCTGCGTAATTTAAAGGAAGCAATAAAAGAAAAAAGACGTGGAAAATTGACCGCAGGTGTCTTGCTGCTGCACGACAACGCGCCAGTTCACAAGGCGCGTATTGCCAAGGCTGCTGTGCGGGAGTGCGGATTTGAAGAAATCAGCCATCCACCCTACAGCCCGGACCTGGCCCCTAGTGATTATTTTTTATTCCCTAATCTTAAAAAAGACCTTCGTGGAAAGCATTTTTCCGACGATGAAGAGTTGAAGGCAGCAATAAATGAACATTTTTTAGGCCAAGAAGAAAAATATTTTTTAGAGGGAATAGAAAAGTTACTTTCCCGATCAAACAAGTGTATTGAGATTGTAGGGAACTACATTGAAAAATAAATTTTATTCAGAATTTTTCGCTGATTCTTTCATGTCCATACCGAGAATACATTGAACTCCACTCGTATAATGTCTAAATACCTATAAGTTTATAGAGACGAAAAGTTGTTATCCCTTTAGTTTATTTAAGCAGCGCCACTTTGGTCTAATGGTTTAGTTTATTTACCGGTCCGCACTTCCGGGCTCATGGGTCGAGCAAAATGTATGTTTCGAATTTGTCGAACATATAGTTCTGGTTTGTGATCACCAATCCGCATTAAGCAAGCGTGGTGATTAAGCCTATACTCTGGTTTTTAATCATGTGGAGTAAACTGACAGATGAAAATGACAAGTTTCTATTCATTTTGACATTTTGCATGTGTCAAACAGAGTTAATGTATTTGGATGACACATTGACATCTGTCAGTTTACTCCACATAACCAGAGTATAGTCCCATCATAGTGGCTTGATATCTATGATGGAGGCCTTTACCCAGCAGTGGGACAGTATACAGGCTGTATCTGTGAACATTTACATCCCTTTAACCACTTGTTCTACCAACCATTCTGAACTTAGTTAATATGGCAGTCCGTATAGTTCACACAGTTATTAAAACTGTAACAGTAGTTATGCATTCTCCTATGGAACCAGCCTACTTTTATGTAGGTAGGTGAACTACATAATGTTGATGGCAACACAAAGTGGTAATTGCCCCTAACACATATCTAACATATTTTTGTTACATCAAACTAACTATAATAATTATTTACATAATTACCATGAGATACTGTTTGGGCTTAGCTAATAAATAATAATACTATCTTAGATGTATGAAGATCAGGTTTATATTATCTAAAAAACTACTAATCAGTTAAAAACAAGGTACAAGTTGCGACGGCAGGTATGCCACCAGGGGAACTACAACGAAACCATCCCGTAGCCAAGGATAAGATATAGCATCCAATGAAAACGAAAGAGATACGTAAGCCTTGTGTTAATGGGACGGGTCAATAGATGAGGTTTGAATTCCGTTTCGTCATAGGCCCTAAGTTTCCATAAATGCAATTTGTTGATATATGTATACTGAGGATATACAGGTTGTATCCGTGAACATTAACTATGTCTTCTACCAACCATTCTAAACAACATTATTTTGTTCAAAAACTTTTGAAAATTCGACGAAAATGTTTTTCGACGAATAATAAATTCTTACAAAATGAATAAGTCACATAACCGACTTTGTATGAAAAGTTTCTTTTTATGAAAATTTCCAAAACCCATAGATCAAAATTAAATGTTGTTCTAGAACATGTGGTTAAAGTGATGTAAATGTTCACAGATACACCCTGTAAGTATTTTAAGATTAACTGTAACATACAGTAAAACGATAGAAATGTTTATATGCATTTTATTTGGTTTGATAATTACGTATCTACATACTCATCTAGTAGTAAAATAATTTTTAAGTGCAATATTTACTTAAGAATAAATTGCAAAGAATTGCTATACCAAAAATAAAAATTACTCATCTAGTAGTGTTATAATCCGATATTCTAAGAATCCGATCATCTACTGCGTTATTTCTGGCAAAGGCGTATAATGCCTAAAGAAAGTCATGAAATTAATTGATGCCGCCACTACCGCTTAAGATTTATTTAATTACTAGTCAACTACATATTCGTACTTATCAGAAATCAGTTTCGTGGTTTTTGAGTAGAGAAGTAATAGGCATACATTTTCGCATTTATATGAATAGTGTGGACTACTATGGATAAGTACCTATGCAAAAGCTCTTGAAACGCATATACTGCGGCCCGGGCCCTAATGTTCATATTGATATGTGGCCCTTGAAGAGTAAAGTGTGACGACCGCTGGTCTAGAGTGTGGTAGCCTCATTGGTAATAAAACATGGGAACTACATATGTTAGTTCCTCAAAAATCAGGTGTGGGAAGATAAATAAATTACCAGAACAATATGTATGATATAGTGCTAAATACTTAACATGACTTTTCTGACGCATTATATCAGACTCTCTTAGTTTCGAACAAAACATCTATTAATTATAATTTATGAAATGCAAATTTTGTTTAATAATTGACATTTGAAAATAAGAAAGACCTTTGTCATATTACGCTACACTCATTATAACAATTTAAATTAATTTCCAAAAGGAAAACCCTATTTATCATATTAGGAACGTTGTAGAGTTATTTGGCCATTACCTACTTAATGATAAATAATTTGTCTCTATAAAAATCCAGCCGTTAGGTTACTATGATCTATAGAACTTCCTTAAACGATATTGAACAATATGTGCTTGTCATTAAGATCAAAATCGGATGAAGTAACTTCACAGATCGCAGTAACCTTACATGTCCTACAGACAGTCCACACATCATGTTACCACAACCTGTCAAATTTCCTCAATTGATATTCAACCTAATGTGTATGACAGTAATATGAAAGTCGAATGAACAAATTCGAAAGTTTTGTATACTTTGATGTGTGGCTGTACGCACTACAACCGGCAATTTACCGACACCAGACATTTGTTCAGCGACAGAAAAATGAAATTATATTGTACTGATTGTTGATACCATGGTATCTACAAATGAGATTAAAATAAAATAACTACATTGAACTACATTTTAGAGATACCGACTTATTTCTCGGAAGCATCGATTTTGAAATACTTTTTCATCATAAATAAGAGCTACGTCATCAAATTGTTCACTATGCACTGTTAACATTTCTTCTTATTCCGCTTTTTCCGATGACAGTTCATTGATATTATTAGAAGGAACACTACACAACACCGCATTTCCTGGGTGAAACTTCCTCATGTGGTAGTTGAGGCTGGCTTTCTGTATAAACCTCGCCTCGCAAATCTGACACACCTTGTTCTTTTCCCCCGTGTGTATCTTCTCATGTCTCTGCTTCGCTATTAGCCTCGGAAACATTTTCTGGCAGAAACTACATTCGTACTTCTTAACTGGGTTGTGCCGCACCATGTGGCCTCGTAAGGTGGTGCTGTTAAAGAACTTTGCCTCGCAAATAGGGCATTGCACGTTCCGCTCTTTCAAATGTACCCTTTTGTAATGCTCAAGGATTATAGACCTTTTCCGTGCTTTGTAGTCGCAAAGGTCGCACGTTAGCTGCGGCACCGGGTGCGACGCGCGCTGGTGCGCATCATACTCGTCTTTACTCGACAATTCGACAAAGCAAACTAGACATTTGTAGTACCCATGCGTCCGCATATGTCGGAGTAAATCTCTCCTACAACCCTTCACTTCCATTCCACAAGTGCTGCAGACAGGGTTTTTCGCTCGAAGCGTTGGATGTTCCTCATTGGAATCATTCGATTCCTCCTTTTCTGGAAAATTCATGAAGGGTAGTGCGGGACAGAACAAGTTGTCCACCAGGGGTACGGGTAAGGGTGCCATGTAGCCTTCCGGCACACCTGGAATGTAAATAATTTATATCAAACAAACATTAAGCCAGGCAAATGTATTCTATGATTCACATTAATTCATTCTTCTTTAAGACTTGACCAATGTTTAATGAGAAGGTGATACTTAGTAGAGTAATGTTTAGTAATGGCATGGTAACAATGCAAAGCATATAATTTGTAGTGGCACACTCCAAAAAAAAAAGGTTGCATCACACCGCAGAATATTTCCGACGTAACCAAAACCAGCAAGTAAGAGTTTAAGAATTTTGCGATCTTTCCACAGCATTCGATTGCGTACTCCATACGTTAGGGAGTAAGGCATTATAAGAGTACTCGATCAATATTTGGTGATCACAGTTTGATCCGATAAATACTTAGCAGAAACGATTCAAAATGCTGTCATATGCATTGATAATATTCGTAAATGTGTTAGTAAAATAAGGGTACCTCAGGGTGCTATATTAGGACCTTTGTTATTACTTATCTTCTTGTATGACAATGTCCAAAGCTTTTTTTTAAACTACTGTGCTGAAACATATTCTTGATTATTCTTTTTGCAATTCCATTATGTTGAATGAACTCTTGTATTCATTTATAAGTTATGTATTTGAAATAGTATAATTTCATAGCTCCATCACAATCGGTGCTACGCTCTAAGCGTGTATGTTAGCACTAAGAAGTGCAGTATTTTCTAAAACCAATACCGATAACTACCTAACCCGATACAGGTCGAAATCACATACATGTGATACATATCATGCTTTAAAAAATAGTAAATTCTTTGGCACTATATTATTTGGATACCGAAATAATGTGCCGATAATTTTATTTTACTTAGTGTAAGCAGCCAGGAGCATGGGCCTCACAATAAGAAAAATGCTTAGATGGGGGAATCTCATCTTGATTTTGAAAATTCCCTGACATAAAATGCAGATACCTATGACAAAATATTGAAATATCCATTTAATGGGCTTATTTCCACTGGTGCAGAAATAAATGCCCATGGAGGGGGAAGGAGTAGGAAAGGGATTATGTAGATGTACAGTTTTAGTAAATAAAACCTTTAATATAAATGATATTTTTATTTCTCAGTTCTGATAACATAAAATGAGGCATTTTTTTAAGAGATAAAAACTTACTGGCACAGTGACATTATTACAAAAGCCTTGTGAATACAATGCAATAAATGAAGTTTTTTTACATATTAGGGATTCTAATTTGCAGTTCTAGCTTTTGATAAAGGCAAGTAAGACATTTTATTGACCATCACAAGATAAAATTGTAGGTATATACATATTACAATAACACGAACATAACATTAACATTAATAGGGATAAACATCCAAAGAAAAAAAAACGTCAAGAAAAACAAATTGACGTTAGTTAACAATATATGGATGATAACATGAAGATAATATGAAAAAAAAAAAACATGACACAGTGGCCGTCATGACATACAACCTTGTATGTAATAAATAATCTTAATATTTTAATGTATGACGATTTGTAAGTGCTGTATGTATAATGAAGGCATATGCAAATAAAGAATATTTTGATTTGAATTTGAAGTCGTTCAGCACATTGTGACTCCTGCCAATATCTATACTATTTATTAAGAGATAACTTCAATAGACAACGACAAGGCTTATAGGTAAACCGAAAACGCGAAATGCTTGCGCGATGTAATTAAGCACAGCGCCTTCTATTGGTTCATTTCTGAATTTTATTACGGTCCTGAAGCGAAGTGAGGCCGGGCCACTAGTCTACTATTCGATAAAATATCAGCTGGATCTGTCATATAGTTAATTGTCCTTTTAACTATGTAAAAAGGCGTAGGTATCGAATAGGATACTGAGGCGGACCATTAATTATTTCATTGGGTTGACAGACAGCCAAGGAGTGGATCTCATTCCTTGGCGAAATTCATAAATACCTGGACATCTAAGACCACATTAGGTCTGATTTTTATAAACATCAGGATAACGCTTCGTTGTTGTCTAGTAGTAAGTACCGGGGCGTAATAACGGGACCCGGGATTCCCGGGTCAAGCAAAAAGTATGTTTTGAATTTTTCAAACATAGCCGCGTTTGTAATCACCAATCCGCCTTAGGCAAGCGTGGCGATTAAGCCTAATCGCATCATAGTAGCGATGACTTGATTTCTATGATGGAGGCATTTGCCCTGCAGGGGAACAGTATAGAGGCTGATACTACTATACTCTGATTAATAATCATGTAAAGTAAACTGACAGATGTCAATGTGTCATCCCCATACATTATCACTCAATTTGACACATGCAAAATGTCAAAATGCACAGAAACTTGTCATTTACAGTACATACATATAGGTGTGATTGAGATGAGTAACGCTGATGCTAAAACTGCTGTAACGTACAAACTGTTTAAGTTTTAGGAGGAAACTTAAATGGCTTCAGGATGGTACTTCTTCATGTGATAGTTGAGACTCGCCTTCTGCACAAATCTGGCGTCACATATGGAACACACCTTATTCTTATGCCCTAAATGTATTTTCTCGTGCATGTTCCGCGTATTTTTCCTCGGAAACTTCTTTTTACAGAACCTACACTCGAATTTCTTAACAGGGTTATGCTTTACTAAGTGATTGTTGAGCATTCTTTTGGCAAAGAACTTAGCATCGCAATGGGGGCAAGAAATGTCCTTCTCCCCCATATGAACCTTCCTCTGATGAACGAGCAGGAGAGATTCTTTTAAGCATTTGAAGCCGCAGATGCCACAAGTAGGCATGGTTTGAGGATGACATGTGCGTCGGTGCGTGCTTAACTCGAAGGAGTTATGGCATTCGACCGGACACTCTGTACATTTGCCAGGCGTGTGCCACAAACCTACATGTCTAACCATCTTCCACCTGGTGGAAGTCACTTTGCTGCAATAGTCACATATGTACTCCTGTGGCTTTATAACTTTTTGTTCACTTGGAACGACATGTTTCATTATGTGTTTCGTTATGGCCCGAAGAGACCCACCTATGGTACCGCATTCGTGGCAAATGTAATTGTTTTTACTCCCATCTTCTACCACAGTGTAACTCACACCACGATAGGTCTTCGTTTTATTAGTCTGCTGCTGATTATGAGTTTTTTCATGGGCCTTTAATTCCAATTTCTGTGGGAAAGTGGATGAGCATTCGACACACTTAAATATTCCATGTGAGCGTAAATGTTTGGCCATTCGATTTTGACACGAAGTTTTCATATCGCAAATTTCACAGATGTGGTTATGTGTGTTTCGTTTGTGCGCCCTGAGTTCTTTTGCTGTCAGTAGCTGGATAGAACATTCTGGACACTTGAATGGTCCATGTGTTCTCAAATGCTTCGGCATATTCTTTACCCTAACTCTTTTCTGGCACACATCACACGATATTTTCTCTTGTTTGAGTCTTTCTTCATCTGGTTTTCAATTTTTACATCTATTTCGATTTCAATTTTATCACAGTTGGTTTTGGTTTCATTATGTCTATCATGTATATGTCTTTTCAACCTAGAGAGCGATTTGTAAACAGTATTGCATTTGCTGCACTCAAATTTCTTGCTGCCATCTTCTACGGATGAGTAGTCAGGTTTTAGTCCCACGATCGACACATCTGGAAGCCAAACAGTTCTTGTCAAATAATCTTATGGTCACATATACGCGTCGTATGATATTCATATATTTACATTAACGTTACACATAACTCCACTTATATTGTACCTGACATACAACGTTGGTTCGTTGGTCAGGTGATACTGCCACAATGGTCCGTAAGATACGCAATGCTCACGTTTGGCTATATTTTAGGAAGATGAAAAATGTTGAAGTGATTTTTAGTTGAATAGGGAATAGAAATTAAAATTTCAAGAAAAGATAAAGGTTTATTTGAGTAGTAAACTTATATTTACAATAGCTTATCAATATGTATGTTATAATATCATGTCTATGTCACATCATAAACGTAAAGAACGAATCAACTTAAAATAAAATAGTCATAACCACAATAACAAAAAGAAATTACAATAAAGGCAATAAGAAGAGTTGTCGAGGTTGAGAAGTAAGTTCTATACTTTTCAACCTCATTGCATCAGATGCACATTAAGTAGAGATCATCTTGTGACCGTGAATCACAGATATCCACGGTGAAGTGGTATGAATCCCTAACCACTAGCTCTCTGTGTCCACTTTTGATGATTTACAGTCACTTGCTCAAGCACTCCGTACCCTTTACGGCACATATGATTCGGTCACAGTCACTGTTCAAGGTGGCATGACAGATCAAGCGCAAAATATTACGCTTTCTCTGAAGAACAAAGTCAGATTTCCTATTTAAACATATTGCAAATCGGGATTTATTCTTTGGAGCAGAAAGTCCGATTTACTATAGCAGTGTTTCCCAAACTTTGTTATGTCGAGGCCCGGTAATTTTCACCCTGACCCCACTCAGTACTTTCAAACTCAAGCTGTTAAATAATACACATTTATCAAATAGTAGAAATGTTTATTAGTACTAGGTACTAATATTTTGGCATTGAGTCACTATTTTTTTAGTGCGAAGTATGCAGTTGTTTATTTTTTTATTCTAAAGAATCCATGTTAGGTATATAACTCATGTTTTTATAATAAGGCGACAATGTCGCGACCCGGGTATTTAACTTTGGTGACCTGGTACCGGGTCGCGACCCGGCTATTTATTATTTGTAAGTCCGGAAGCGTTCTTACCGAGTGGACACTGCGACCAATAAGAACTATTGTGTCCTCCGCTCCCTTTTAGAGATCGTCTCCTAGGCCCACGGTCATCATGAACCGTGTGATAGAATTGGGAACGATAGCCTTAACATCCTCCGGGCTGATGTGGTAGCTGCCCAGGGTTCGGCTTCTTGAGTGCCCGAGGGCATCACAATGACAGAGGATGTGTATGGGTGTCTCATCCTCTGTTTTACAGAATCTGTAGGTAGACTCCACGGTCAGCCCGGTTCTGAAGCCGTGTTTGTTCAGTCTACAGTGACCTGTGATAGTTCTTATGAGGATATTGGGAAACGGTGTACTATAGTAAACATATTGCAAATCGGACTTTATTATTTTGCGCAGTCTATTAATCAAGGAGCGACACAGACTCCGGATGGTGCTTCGCCATGTGGTAGGTCAGACTGGCTCGCTGCACGAACTTCGCGTCGCACAGCGGACACACCTTCTTCTTGTCTCCCGTGTGTATCTTCAGGTGCATCATCATCGTCGACCTCCTCGGAAACCTCTTCAGGCAGTGGGGACATTCGTGCTTCTTCACCGGCGCGTGCCGAATCATATGCCTGGTCAACGCAGTGTTGTCATAGAACCCCAAACTGCACTGGGAACATGAGACGTTCTTCTCCTTCATGTGTACCTTTCTTTGATGTCTATGAAGCTGTCCTGTTTGCCAAGTCTTATACCCGCAAACACCACAAGTGGGTATCGCGTCTCCGTGAACTTCGTGCTTATGGAAGGCCAAACTCTTCGCGTCTCTGCAATTTGCAGAACATACAGAGCATATTAAATGAGCATAATGTTTTCTTATATGTTTTTTTTCATGGGCCTTTAATTCCAATTTCTGTGGGAAAGTGGATGAGCATTCGAAACACTTAAATATTCCATGTGAGCGTAAATGTTTGGCCATTCGATTTTGACACGAAGTTTTCATATCGCAAATTTCACAGATGTGGTTATGTGTGTTTCGTTTGTGCGCCGTGAGTTCTTTTGCTGTCAGTAGCTGGATAGAACATTCTGGACACTTGAATGGTCCATGTGTTCTCAAATGCTTCGGCATATTCTTTACCCCAACTCTTTTCTGGCACACATCACACGATATTTTCTCTTGTTCGAGTCTTTCTTCATCTTGGTTTTCAATTTTTACATCTATTTCGATTTCAATTTTATCACAGTTGGTTTTGGTTTCATTATGTCTATCATGTATATGTCTTTTCAACCTAGAGAGCGATTTGTACACGGTATTGCATTTGTTGCAGTCATATTTCTTGCTGCCATCTTCTACGGATGAGTAGTCAGGTTTAAGTCCCACGATCGACACATCTGGAAGCCAAACAGTTCTTGTCAAATAATCTTATGGTCACATATACGCGTCGTATGATATTCATATATTTACATTAACGTTACACATAACTCCACATATATAGTAGCTGACATACAACGTTGGTTCGTTGGTCAGGTGATACTGCCACAATGGTCCGTAAGATACGCAATGCTCACTTTTGCCTATATTTTAGGAAGATGAAAAATGTTGAAGTGATATTTAGTTGAATAGGGAATAGAAATTAAAATTTCAAGAAAAGATAGTTTATTTGAGTAGTAAACTTATATTTACAATAGCTTATCAATATGTATGTTATAATATCATGTCTATGTCACATCATAAACGTAAAGAACGAATCAACTTAAAATAACATAGTCATAACCACAATAACAAAAAAAAAATTGCAATAACGGCTTTAGAGCAGACAGCCACTGGAGATGGCCTAATCGTCCAGCCGCTTCTAACAATTTTTTTCACCAATTTTTTGCGGGGGACGATGGTAAACACGTACCTCACACACCAAAAATTTTTAATACTCAACAGTCACAGATTATTTTGCATGTCACCCGGATAAACGCACACTACAGAAAAATTTAAACATTCAAAATAATTACCGCTCACAATCCAAGATTTCCACGTAACTATGCAGGCATACATACGAAAAGACAGTGATGGGACACAAAGGAATTGAGTTTTCAAATCCCCCGTGTTTGGGTGAATGAACTTATATATAAAATTGTTGAAGATAAATAAATATTTATTTAGTCAGTTTGTAAATAAAACCGGCCAAGAGCGTGTCGGACACGCACTATGAAGGTGTTCCGTATCCAAAGATGGGCCCTTAAACCCTATTTTTCATAGTTAAGTTAGGTAGTTATTTCCATACATTACCATTTAGTTAGGGCAACTGTACGTCATAAGTTGGTTAAGTTGTATAAAAATACTATGTATGATACAAAGTCCGCTAAAGTTTTCGTTAAAAGTACAGTCAGCCACACATCAGGTTACCACAATCTGTCAAATTTCCTCAACTGATATTCAACTTAATGTGTATGACAGTATTTACTGTGATGTGTGGCTGTACGTAGGTACTTACTTGAAGGTATAGATAGAGCATATTTTTTTTCAGAATTATTTTAATAGTATTTCAAAAGTTGGGGGGGGGGGGGGGGAGAGGAAGCTCTAATTTTAACTTTGTATTAATATATCTCGAAACTGGGGGGTTTGATCCACATTATGTCAAGGCAATTTTTGTTGTATTTAAAGATACCTTTTTAACGATACCGACCAGACGATGGGGTAAGTCGAATTTATTTTTCGAATTAACTTTTCGCTGTATGGAAAGGGGGGTGAAAAATAATTATTTTTCAATAATGTTAAAAACCAATTTTTGGATTATCAGTATACATCTCTTTACCAATTTTCAGTGGCAATCGGTGCAGAAACGGCGGAGAACGAGCCAGGACAGACAGACAGACAGACGGACAGACATTACGAGTAGACTACGGAACCCTAAAAAATGGTGAAGTTGTGCAATACATACTAAAACGTAAAAAATTACAAATGTGCGCTAGTTTGGGGTTAAACATTTGGACAAACAAAGGGAGAGTAAATGAAACAATATATTTTTAATTAGAATGATTTATTGAAATATTACAAAAATTCCTTATTACGCATTTATATTGATTTTCAAAATGAATAAGTTTATTGTACACGTGTCGAATATATTTCTGGGGGTCAAATTTTTTTTGAAATATTGGATAAACGAACATTCGTATACTTTTCTATATTAAAATTAGCGAGCTCCAATTATGGTTTACTATCTACTCCGTTATCATGCATGATACTCCCGGACCACATATTTTATTCCTTTTACCTCGAAATATTTTATAGCCACCAATTCTTTTTATTTTTACAATAAATTCCAACATCGTATGACCAGAAGAAAGGACAGTAATTTCTCTAATTCACTTTACAATGTTTTAATATTATAATATACGTCTATACTATTTTATTCAACATATAATGAAAAGAACGGATTTTGAAACTAACTGCAGTGAGTGAATGATTCATTCAAATGTCGAGTTGATTTTAATTGGTCCCATCACTAGGACCGATACCACGATATCATTATTAAATTTTTCTGTCGTTTACGTATCGTAACGGTTTTTTATTAAAATAGATTTTCTAGTTTAATACACATTTAATAATTAATAAAAGTCATTACTTATGATAGGAAACGCGATCTTGTTGCGAATTTTAGCTGTCAGATTGCCTTTTACATGAAAATACTGCACAATTCACCATTTTTAAGAGAAACGTCACGCGACACGGAGCGATGCAAAATGGCGATGTAGCGACATCCAAGTAGTTTTGTATAACTTAGTTGACCAGTTCCGAAAGTTGACCAATGTACTTTGCCGGAGGGGAAACGCCCGGTATGGCATCTCCAGTGGCTATATACTCAAAGAATAAAGGCAATAAGAAGAGTAGTCGAGGTTGATAAGTTATATAACGATGCACATTAAGTAGAGATCATCTTGTGACTGTGAATCACAGATATCCACGGTGAAGTGGTATGAACCCCTAACCACTAAAGCTCTGTGTGTCCATTTTTGATGCTTTACAGTCACTTGCTGAAGCACTCCGTACCTTTTAAGGCACATATGATTCGGTCACAGTCACTGTGCGGAGTGGCATGACTGAAGCGCAAAATATTACGCTTTCTCTGAAGAACAAAGTCAGATTTCCTATATTAAACATATTGCAAATCAGACTTTATTCTTTGGAGCAGAATGTCCGATCTACTATAGCAGTGTTTCCCAAACTTTGTTATGCCATGGCCCGGTAATTTCCACCCTGACCCTTTCGTGACCCACTCAGTACTTTCAAAATCAAGCTGTTAAATAATACACATTTATCAAATAGTAGAAATGTTTATTAGTACTAGATACTAATATTTTGGCATTTAGTCATTATTTTTTTAGTGCAAAGTATTCAGTTTATTCTAAAGAATCCATGTTAGGTATATCTCATGTTTTTATAATGAGGCGACAATGTCGCGACCCGGTTATTTAACTTTGGTGACCCGGTACCGGGTCGCGACCCGGCTATTGGGAAACGGTGTACTATAGTAAACATATTGCAAATCGGACTTTATTATTTTGCGCAGTCTATTAATCAAGGAGCGACACAGACTCCGGATGGTGCTTCGCCATGTGGTAGGTCAGACTGGCTCGCTGCACGAACTTCGCGTCGCACAGCGGACACACCTTCTTCTTGTCTCCCGTGTGTATCTTCAGGTGCATCATCATCGTCGACCTCCTGGGGAACCTCTTCAGGCAGTGGGGACATTCGTGCTTCTTCACCGGCGCGTGCCGAATCATATGCCTGGTCAACGCAGTGTTGTCAAAGAACCTCAAACTGCACTGGGAACATGAGACGTTCTTCTCCTTCATGTGTACCTTTCTTTGATGTCTATTAAGCTGCCCTATGAGCCAAGTCTTATACCCGCAAACACCACAAGTGGGTATCGCGTCTCCGTGAACTTCGTGCTTATGAAAGGCCAAACTCCTCGCGTCTCTGCAATTTGCAGAACATACAGAGCATTTTAAATGAACATAATGTTTTTTTATATGTTTGAGAAATGTATATCGTCCCTTAAATGTTGTGTTGCAATGATCGCAGATGTACGGTATTGTTGGATCTTTTTTATCTTTCTTATGCTCCCTAGTATCTATCACGCAATCCATAGAGTGCTTCTTCATCCCCCTCTCGGATAAGAAAACTTTACCACAATACTGACATTTGGAGAGCTGTTGGATGTGTACAATTGATATGTGATTTTCGATCGTTTTAAAATTATGGTAGACTTTTTCACATTTATTGCACTTGTGCTTCACATTGGCTCCGTTTGAGATGGTCGTGTAGTAGTCCTTGTAGTTGGTGCGGGTCGGATCTGAAATTTAAACGGACCTGTTCAAATACACCACTCTATGGCATACATGGATTGTCAGACAGTCGCCAAAGTTCCGTACTAGGCTGACACTGAGAATTTTGGATAGAAAAACTTAGGTAATCATTCTGATTCAAAATTTGAGACCCGTTGCAGTAGTCGCTTTGAAGTGAGGCCTGCGAATAGTTTTGTTAAGCATGGGGCCAATTCTCTGTGCTACGTACTGCACTGAAATGGTTGGTCCGATCTCTCACAGATGGTGTCAGATTGCTGTCCCATCAGATTGTGAGGTTAAGAGAATATCGATCGTACTTATGTTTCCTCAAAGTAAGTAAGGCCACAGAATACTTAATAGTACGTAAGGCGCAAAAATCGCCAAAACCGGGGTGGAAAGGGATAAAAGGTTGGCAGCGCACTTGTAACTCCACTGGTGTTGCAAGTGTCCATGAGTGGCGGCAATTGCTTACCATCAGGTGTTCCGCCTGCTCGTCTGCTACCTATCACAAAAAAAAAACCATATACCTATACATACATGCCGCCCATGGACATCAGCTACACCAGAAGCAGTGTGGATGCGTTACCGGCCTTTTAGGAAGGTTGAGGCTCGTTTCTTGAAGATACGTCATACATTGTATTTGATTCTAATATATAACATGTATTTAAATTATAATAAAGGTAATTAAGAAATATATAGAGTTTATGTGACACGCTGCGCACTCAGAGACGTCCTTTAACCTGAATGTTAATTACCTTAATTATGGATACTCTTAAAGTTGTCCATTAAAGTAAGGTCAATTTTTTTTTCTTAAGTGACAATTAAGGTTTAATTAACGTTTCTGAGTACTAATAAAACAGTTCAATAGACCAAGAGTAGAACTCACGAATATTTTACGGCGCAAGTTTGTGAGCGTTTATATTTGTATTCATCACACACAAACATCTGGTTTCTGGATCTGGATGAGTAGCGCGGGTGCTAGCAAGAACTATATTCCAGGGTGGTGACCAGTAGGCCTAACATGCGTACCGCGTCAAAATTTTGTCGACTCTCGTTCGCGAGAGCGCATCCTTCTATCCCGCTCATTGCTCAATTAGGTGAGCGAGAAGCAACTTGCGCCGACACAAAATTAAACAAAATTATCTCGCAGGGCGCATGTTAGCCCGGCTGGACGAGATTTCTACGGCGCCCTCCAACTGCAATTCAAACATACGAAAGGGCCTGTGTCGCCCCTTTTTATCTTGCGCCCTACCCTAAAACCGCTACTGGTGGTGACTTCTCACATGAAAGCGTAAACTGGCCCTCTGCACAAACGCTGCTGCACAGATTCCGCATACAAACGGGCGTTCCCCTGCGTGAATCCTCCGGTGGGCCTTCAGGCACTCCTTCCTCGTAAACGTCTTCCCGCACACGTCACACTTAAACACCCTCCTCTGCTCATGCGTTATCATGTGATCTTGCAAATTCGACAGCGTATAAAACATTTTCTTACAAACAGGACAGCTTCTATTCTTCTCATTCAAATGCACATTCCTTTGGTGTCGAACTAAGGCGCTCTGCATCAGCGTTCTCAGACCACAGATGCCGCACGTAGGCATAGCCACACCGTGAGCTTCGTTCTGATGGAACAAGAACTTCTTCCTAACAAATCTACCATCACACTGATGACATTTCTTCTCTATGTGAACGTCCATCATATGTTCTGCTAGCGTGTTCTTTCTTTTAAATTCCCTATTACAGTCATCGCATGTATATTTATCAGGTTTGTTTTGCGAATGGTTCTTAAAAGTGTGCTGTTTTCTTTGGCTGTGGTACATGAAGGTTTCAGGGCAATATTGGCACTTAATGAATTTCTGCTTAAGATGGCGACCTGATGACGTGGTAGCGGAGGTCGGATATGCGCTTGTACGACACTTCGCAAGCTTTGCACGTGTATTTCTTATCCTTATTCGTTATAGTTATGTATTCGTCGACGCCGGGGCTACCTACAAAGAAAGGAGGTCGTTAGATACTTGCAACTTTGTCTAAAGCTCTAGTGAAATCAAAAATGTCTCAAAACTGGCATCTAAGTAACAAAAAAAGTCATCATCAAATGTTACTCGGATTCAACTAGAAAACATACATATAAAGATAACTCTTAAAGTACATTGAAATATTAATAGAGATTCAGTTTCAGTAAGAAGTCGCAAGTTCTAACGACCTTCTTTCAAAATATAGTAGGTAGGTAGGTACTGTTAATTAAATATACATACTAAAAGTGGCTTGTCCTGTTTTGGTTTTAATTTTATTCTCAAAATGATACTAAATCGTTATTCAACTTGCAACCCGCCCTGAACAAAACAAGTTTGTTGTGCTCTTTCTCCCTAATACATCATGCAAGGCGATGTACTCTTATGTAGGTACTGCTCTCATCTTACCTACCCATCCCCTTAGACGCCCAACCTTGGTCTTTGATCGATCACCAAACGTCCTTAGTTATTCATCGCCTAGGGCCGTTAACTCAAATTAAGGTTAGAAAAGAAATAAAATATGTCATCCCATATACGTTTTTTATTTAATAAAATATCCAATGTCATTACTTTAACCGTGTATATAATAACATCGTATTATTGCTATAATTACATAATTGAATTTATTAACTATATATCTTTAAACTTATAAAGATGGTTTAAACCATATTTTAACAAAATGGAAGATTTACTAATAACAATAGCAACTAACAAAAACAAATACAATATGAAGGCAATTGCTAGGATGAAACCAATAATAATATGAATAAAACTGTATGCACTGCACAATGTAAAATCAGTACCCACTTAAGTGTAAAGGAGGCAATCAACAGATGTTAAAACTTGACACAATATAGTAAAAGAGAAAAACAAAACAGCAGCTTCAATAACAATTAATTGTTAAACTCTTTAGGTTCTGACAAAAACCATTTAGTTTGTAAAATAAAAATATTCCTTTGCAATAAAAGGATTTATTTCAAGGTCATCCATTAAGGAGTGGTGGTGAATCTAGCGCTCTATACGTTAAAAAGGTACAAGTATGAATCAAAATATTCCTATACCTACCCATGTTGTACCATATACTTACATCTTTTCATTTTAATTGCATTAAAGATTTTTTTTGTCTGTTGTGTTAATTCGTAGGCGTATTTAAAAAAAAAGGTGTACCCCAAGGTACCATATTAGGTCCCATATAATTTATAGCCAGCAGAGATGTACCTCAAGGGTGTAATATAGGCCCTATGTTTTGCCTCATCACCAATAGCAAAATCCTAGCCGTCACGATGGCTACGCGTAGTTAGAAAGTTCTAGATCAGCTCCGGATGTTTCCTAGAAAGGTGGTACTTCAAACTGGTCTGCTGCACAAACGCTTCGCCACACACAGGGCACACCTGCCTCCTATCGTTCATATGCATCATAATGTGTGTCGTCAGATTTTTCTTCCATTTGAACGCCTTCTCGCAGTACTCGCACTTGTGCGGTCTTACCGAAGAGTGTTTCAGAGAATGTTGCGCCAGCTTCGACGGTATTGTAAATTTCATATCGCATTTAGAACAGGGGAACAGCTTCTCGTCCATATGGAAGCGTTTTTGATGGCTTATCACCTGTAATACGGGTTACATGTTCAACGAGACTTTTAGGTTTGTAAAATTTATTAAAATGCTTTGGTTTGAGTCTCAGATTTATGCATAATTAGATCTAAGTTTCATTCTCTCCGTTAAATGTGGTTAATTTACTCAACTCAATATTTGGATTGAAAAATGTTAATTGATTTATGTAACAAGAATTTGATTCACTCTACACTAATGCTATATTTATTTGACTGATTCTACGTTAATTGAAGCGACTGTGACCGACTCAAAAGCTTTATCAAAATCTACCTGGAATGGAAACGCGAATTTCTTCCCGCAAGCGTTACACTGGGGCCTCGGCACCCCGTGGGCTTCCTCCATGTGCCTCCTTCGCATGTGGCCGGGCACTTTGACCTCGCAGAGGTAACACGCCCTCAGTTTGGGCCTCAGTTTCAGGTGCACGTGCTTGTAATGCTGCGCGAATAGTGCCTGCCTCATGAAGTGCCGTCCGCAGAGGCTGCACTTGAACTGTTTTGTGCCCTCGAGGTCTACGATGGTATATTGTGTCTCGTTTTTCTCATCGACCCCTAGAAAAGAAACATAGGGTGAGAATTTGATGCTGAGGCGTTTTTCTTGCTACGTCTAATTGTTTTATGAGTCGGTCTGGTTATTAGGTATATTAGGAATTATTAAGTTAGGCTTCAGAAATTCACCCCCAATTTGCAGCAGATTGCGCGAATTTCGCGCCCAACAAAAGTGACTAACGCGCGAATACAGAGTTAAAATTTGAGCGTTCCAAAACACCCATTCTCATGATGATATTGACTATATCAATAGCGAAGGAGATAGAATGAAGTGTAAGGAAAATAGATTTTTCTATACTAATTATATGCTGTGAAGTGAGTGCATTTTTGTAAAATAAGGTATGTTTAAAGAGATTTCTTTTTCCATGGTAAGAAGCAAGCAACATGAGCAGCGGTCACTTCTTGAAATAGACTGCCATATACGTTAAAATTATTTTTTATCACAATTTTCTCCGCTCCGTACGTCAATGTCTATTAAAATGGCTCCTTTTCAAGCGTTGCTTCAACAAGGAATTTTAGTTTTCTAGCCTATAGGTGTACCACAAGGGTCTATTATAGGCCCTATGTTTTTCCTACTCACCAATAGATCTGAAGACGGATCCTATGATTATATTTAATTCTTTAATATTAGGTACAATAGAAATTTATTCCTTCCTTGTTCCTTATAGGTCTAAAGACGGATCCTATGATTATATCTAATTCTTTAATATTAGGTACAATAGAAATTTATTCCTTCCTTGTTCCTTAGCACGTTCTGCTTTAAAGAGGATTTCTGCGATTTTTGAGCAATAGGTGTGCCCCAAGGCTCTATTATAGGTTTTATGTTTTTCCCAATCATCGCCAATAGGAATCAGTCTCACCCGCCCCCACCTTGATTCGGAACATAGTTTTGCCATTTGTAGTAGTTCGAATCTTTGGCTATAGATGGCACTCGATTACATCGCCACCAGTGTTTCATCCTTTCGGGCAACATATAAACTTTGTGGTTTTCTACACAAGTGTGTACATAAATAGTATAGATTACAGTAGTCATCTATTAAAATGGTTCCTCTGCACGTGCTGCTTCAACGACGACTTTTGGACAAACGCCTTCCCGCAGTGGCAGGCGAATCTCTTCTCCTCCATGTGTACCAACATGTGGTCTTTCAGGTTGTTTTTCCACCTGAACTGTTGCGAGCATACATCGCATTTGAACCTTCCCTTACTCCCGTGCGTTAGCATGTGAGACCTTAAGCTTAACTGGTCAAAGAAAGATTTGCTACAGACGGTACAAGCGATGGTTCTCTCCCTCATGTGGACCTTTCTCTGGTGCTGGAGAACTTGGCAAGGGTATCTGAACTTCTTTTGACAGACTCCACAGGTCGGCGCTGGTATACCGTGGGCTTCTTCCAAGTGGTAAGCCCTTAGATGTCCTGGTATCTTTTTGTCGCACCTCGGGCACTTTCGGTCTTTCGGCCGTCTCTTGAGGTGCACGAACCGGTGGTGCTGGGAGACCAGCGGTTGGGACGCGAACGTGCGATCGCAGGTGTTGCATGCGTATGCGCCGCCGCGGATCGTGTAATAGTCAGGTCTCTTTCCTAGAAAAGAAAGGAGGAGGTTGTCTTCAGTATAATTGACGGCCTCGATGGCGCAGTGGCAAGGTGTCCCCGGGTTCGTTTCCCGGTGGAGTCAATTTAGGAAACTACAATTCCTTTTACCAGGCTATGTACCATATGAGACCACCAGATTTTGAACTTTATGCAGTTATGATAAGGTTGAAAACCAATGAAAAAAAATATGTCTTCGGCCTGGTTAAGGGTTAAACTTTACTTGGGTCTGGGTGTTCTGGGTTGATGTCCCCAGTTAATTATCGTCACCTGTTACTCATAGTACAGGGGTTGCCCTAGTTTGAGACCAGGTTGATTGGTGTGATTGTCTGGCGCATACTTATTTTTTTATAATATAGGTATGTTCTTTACCTTATGTTTAAAAGAGAAATTGTGAGGGTATCCGAAAATTCACAACCCTAGCAGACGTCGCCGTGCACCGCAAGTCCGCTTGTGACCGCTTTAATTAGTTTCAAATTTCACCAATAGATGGCGTTCAATGTCGATTGCATCGCGCTGGTGTTTAGTATTTTACGGATCACTTATAAGCCTAGTCATGATCTATAGAATATTTACCTCTAAAAATACAGTTAGAATATCTCGTAGCAAAGGTAAAGATATTTGATACAGGCGTTTATTGATATCATATTGGGACAAACCGGGTTAGCTAATAAAAAACGAGATACAATTTTGTAATAATTTGTTTATTCAACATCTGTACATAAAAATGCAAAGACGGCAAGAAATATAATAATTACATTCAATAAAATTGCTGAACAGACAGACATTGAGGTTCATCACAATCTATAAAATTTCTTCATCGATTTATCACCTTAATTTCAACAACATTAAGGCGATAATCGTGTGAAAAATGTTTACAGTTTGTTTAACCCGTGTGTGAGCTTGTCCCTGTACATTTTTTATTTCCCCCTACTTCTAAATATCTCTCTCATAATTTAACTATTACAACAGTCTCAAATACAACGCGTTTCGTGTACATAAAACAATATGAAACAACTTTAAAATTATGCTTTAACAAAAAAAATATTTACACAAAAACGGTGAATAATAAAAATAACTGAATATGATTTATACAGGCGCAACATATACTATACTCTGATTCATAATCATGTAAAGTAAACTGACAGATGAAAATTACAAGTTTCTATGCATTTTGACATTTTGCATGTGTCAAATTGAGTGATAATATATGGGGATGACACATTGACATCTGTCAGTTTACTTTACATGATTATGAATCAGAGTATAGTAGCCACACCTCATTTCGATTCGGGACATTAGTTTCAAAGTGAGCCAACAGATGGCGCTGGGCGTCGATTACGTCACGCAAGTGTGTCCTGTTTTCGGTTTACTTATTAGCCTTGTTAGAGGTTATATCTTTATAAGTAATGTAGATTCTGATTTTAAATACGTGGGCTTAAGTACGCAACAAGTTCAAATATATTTTAACATTTATTGCATGTGTCAAGAGGTCAAGATCTATGGGAACTTAGGTTTTATTGGCTATGCCAAAATATAGAAAACAATTTTGACGTTCCTTAAACTTAAGAAAAAAATACATACAAATATTTTAGTGATTATCACATCTTGTACAGTACAACAGTATGAAATAAATTTCTTTTAACTAAACCAGTACAATAACGGATATTCAAATTGTTATCTAGAAATGCATTTCTTTACAAAATTTCGTTGACATTATATAAAAGTCTTCAAAGTTTATATTCATTCATTTGTCTCACGTAACTGGCCAATAATTAGCATGGCAGATGATATAGGTATGGACTAAATTTTCATTTCCGATTGGGGCCGACTAAACATTCACCTCTTGATCTGGATTAAATAAGCAGTTCAGTTTCATATTGTAACGACTTACAGTTTACTTTCGTATTGTAACTAAAACTTCACTTTTAAATATGTAACGACTATAAGTTCACCTCGGGATTGTAACACTTAAAAGTTGATTCAATTGTAACAACTAAAAAGTTTTCACTCGCGGATAATAATTAACAACTAAACAGGATAATCTCCAACTAAAAGTTCACCTCGGGATTGTAACACCTAAAAGTTCACCTCCGGATTGTAACAACTAAAACGACTAAAAGTTCACCTCGGGATTGTAACACCTAAAAGTTGTCCCTTCAATTGTAACAACTAAAAGAGTTCACCCGCGGATTGTAACAACTAAAACGACTAAAAGTTCACCTCGGGATGGTATTTCGTCATATGATAGTTCAAACTTGCCTTCTGCACGAACGCTTTGCCACAGACCGCGCACACTTTCCGCCTGTCGCCCGTGTGTATCCTTTCGTGGAGGTCCATAGTCGTCTTCCTCAAGAACGCTTTCCTACAAAACCTACAATGGTAGTTCTTCACCGTCCGATGCTTAAACTTGTGCTTGTAGAGGCTTTCAAAGCTGAATGACTCGTACTCACAGAATTCGCATTTATGTCTCTCGCCCATCATGTGAAAGGTGTTTAAATGTTTTTTGAGTTGCACCCTCGTGTTGAAGGCGCCCTTGCAGGCGTTGCACTTGAACCTGTCGTCTACATCGTGGGCCTTCCAACTTGTGCACAGTAAGCGGCGCGAAGGTCATAAACGCCGCGTCGCAGTACTGGCAGTTATACTTAGGTATCTTATAATGTACGGTTTTGACGTGTGTTCGCAGCGAGCATATTTTGTCGTAGCGCTTGTCGCAGTGGCTGCAGTGGTAGTGATTGCCGTCGCGCCTGTAATCCGCGGCTCCGAGGCAGAATTTCCCCGCACTGCCTAGAAGACAG
The DNA here is from genome assembly GCA_014851415.1 of Cnaphalocrocis medinalis. NCBI lineage: Eukaryota > Metazoa > Arthropoda > Insecta > Lepidoptera > Crambidae > Cnaphalocrocis > Cnaphalocrocis medinalis. Next base: position 2,836,618 of record CM026303.1, read on the forward strand.
AAAAATTAAGTTTCAGTTTGGCCGGTTTTGCCTTCCTTCCTTGTCTTAAAGCCAGTGACTCGGGGTTCTCAAATATTGCTGGGGTGATGAACCATTCGTGATTCGTCAATTTGAATAAATCAGAGATGATGAAAAGCACCAGATTTCGCATAATTTTTATTTTTGGTATAGCAATTCTTTGCAATTTATTTTTAAGTATATATTGCACTTAAAAATTCCACTGGATATTGTATAGTATACCTACAATATTGATGAGACTATCGTCAGCTCATGGCGAGTTAAGCACTTACGAAATTCGTCGGCTTAGTAAGGGGTTCGGCTAGTATAATTGGTAGTACAGCCACCCGGACTGTGGAAGGTTGTGGGTTCGAGTCTCACCTGAACCCTCCGAGGAATTTTTTAAGTGCAATATTTACACCAGATTTCGCAACTTATTGATCGAGGTTTCGAATAAAACGTTTCGTTTGTTGACAATTTGTAAAAGTTTGTAAACGTTTAGTCGGATGTGATTCCGTTTAGTTGTTACAATCCGGGGGTGAAATCTTTTAGTTGTCACAATCAACAGAGGTCAATAGAGGTCTACTTTTAGTTTCTTTTTTTTAGTGAATAGTAATTCATTTACTAGTATAATACCTGCGTAGTACCGATTTTTTAAACAAATTAAATTTGTATGAACAATAGTCAATAATTTTTTCGTACAAAACAGCTTTTTTAATACGTCATACGCCAGTAAACGACGCCATATTGCTGTGATGGCGTTTTAGAGAAATTTAATATCATATTTTCAAAAGTCGCTTTCATTTAGTTACGGAGGTATTAGGAGAATTTAAATAAATAATTTTCGCTGGATTTATCATGAAAGTAGATTCTCAATAACGGCTACTAAATTAGATTTAAAATAATGTAGGGTTTTGAAAATCAGTAAAATATTGTAAGTCCGCTTGCGTCCAATGTTTAAGTTTAATTCATTAATTCCGTGATTATTCCCGTAGGAAATAGATCTAACACAGTCGACATCAAAATGGCGTCAGACAAATCACAAATTTATTTCCGTGTTAAAGAATAATTCGAGATTAAAAGCTTAATACTGTCGCGCAAGTGGACTTCAGAGTATTAAGAAGTATGTATGTATAGTAATTTTTCACAAAACTCAAATACTCAAATGCTTTTTAACTTCTTAGCTACTCAAACATCATGCTGTCACTTTCTATGTCAACTTATCGACAGAGACAACATGTTTTTATATAATAGACCAGCTTTATATAATACTAGTGGCCCGCCCTCACTTCGCTTCGGGGACCGTAATTCCTAAATGAACCAATAGATGGCGCTGTGCTCAATAACTTCGCGCAAGCGTTTCGTGTTTTCGGTTTACCTATAAGCCTTGTCGTTGTCTATAGAAGTTATCTCTTTATAAATAGATAGATGACAGACGAGCAAACAGATCACCTGATGAGCAATTGCCGCCAGTGGACACCACGAGGAGTCACAACGAGGATACCAATCTAATAGCAACCCATCCCCCGATTAGGCCTCTGCTACACACACTCGGCTGGCACACAGCGCAGGCGCTGCTTCACCCCAGTTGTCCGTAAGGCCATGGTATCACTCCGATCTAGTCGACCCATTCATGGCGAAGCGTGGCTCTCTCACGGTATAGACCGTAAAATTTTAGTCGTTTTAATCCAGAAGCTCTGATAAATACACACGTAACACGAACAAAGCCCCTTTAGCATGTTATATCACAAAAAAAACACAATAAAATAAAATCAACAATCAACCCTACAATAATGTAACAGCTGATTTTTATTGTGCTTATTTTGATGATCTAAAACAGTGTTTCCCAAACTTTGTTATGCCATGGCCCGGTAATGTGCACACTGACCCTTCGTGACCCACTAAGTACTTTCAAACTCAAGCTGGTTCCATATACTTTTATTAATATTAGAAATGTTAATTAGTACTAGGTAATAATAAAATAACTAGGTACTAAATGCCAAAACATATAGTCACTATTTTGTTAGTGCGAAGTATGCAGCTGTTTCTTATTTTTTTACTAAAAAATCCAAGTTAGGTATTACTAATGTTTTTAAAATAAGGCGAAAATGTCGCGACCCGGTTATTTCATTTTGTTAACCGGGTCCGGCACCGGGTCGCGACCCGGCTATTGGGAAACCCTGATCTTAAATGCTAAAGGGGCTTTATTCGTGTTACCTATTTAACAGAGCTTCGGAATAAAACGACTGAAAATTTATTTTTGCTGCTCTATCACTATCATGCTATCCCCTTTTATGTCAAATTAATGACAGAGCCAACAAGATTTTCGAGAAGCTATCAAAATTATGAAGCATTTAAGTATTTAGGCGTCAAGTTAATAGATTTTGCAACTGAAAGTCGCAGAGATTAAGTGTGAGTAAAATTTAAGAACAATATAGATATCGCCTTCAAGACTCTTCAATAAAGAAATCGTCGTCAAAAAGCATCAAATATCATACGCCGTCAATGTGGCAGTTACAATAATATACATCACAACATTCAAATATATTGTGGACAGATACGTAATGCATTTCCATAGAGTTCAATAAAAATTTAAGCCGTCACTTCGTTTCCAGATTATTAGTTCCGAATTGCACCAATAGATGGCGCTGAGTTTAGATTATATCGCGCAAGTGTTTCGCCTCTACCTATGGGCGTACCCTGGTTCTGGGCCAGAGGGGGGCAAATGAGTTTTTTTAAAAGCTATATAAAGAATAAAAAACTGTAATTAAAATTAAAAAAGATAGCTCACTATTGAACGGAGTTCGCGTCAGAACTGTATGGTGTCAAATTCATACAGTTCGCTCAATAGTAAACTTACTACTATTGAGCGAATTGTACATATAGAGCTTTTGATATTGAACATCTACTTTTGCTGTTGAATGAAAATACTGTTACGACAATGTGCCTCTGCATGCGGAAATAGAGCTTATCTTTAATGGATAAGGTCTATATTACGTCGTGCACTACATCGCATACACACAGTTGACGGAGCCGAAGCGACATAATAATGGAACCGTCTAGAAAGTTCGAGGATTGTGTAGAAGTTTCCCGATACCCTAAATAGTCATGACAAACAGTTGGACGTATTTCAAGATTTTTAAGTTCCTGGTTCGATTTTAATTCGAGTCTTTTGATAATATAATCATAACAATAAGAAAAAAAATCTGTTTTCTTTTATCTATCTGAAGGTTGTCTGGAAGAAAACGCTACAAGCGATAAGAACGCCTTATAGTAGTTTATGCCCTACTGCTTATTGCTGTTGTTTTACTCATATTATATACTATTTCTGTGCAATAACTATATCCATCTATCGATCGATCGCGCTGTATCTGTGTTTTCGAGATAAGCAACTCAAGCGACGAACATACGTCGCTGCGCAAGCGCACGGGCCAATAATACCCCCATTTTTACTGGTAAAGTGTTTTGTGATTTTGAAATGTATATTGTTTCTCATGTAAGTGATTTTTTGTAAATCTTTATGAGAAAATAAATATCTCTAAACCTAAACCTATCTATCTATCTGTCCTAACTATATCGGGCGATATCCCGCCACGTGTCTGGGTGTAAAGAGAGGCCTCTACTCAATGAAACAGCCAAACGTCGAATGCATTACATGTCTGTCCAAAGTACAGTCGCTTTTGTATGGAGTTTCTGTAAGATATATCAAAATTTGTATTAGAACGTACTTATTATTTAATAATAATTTTGAATGTCAACTACGCAATATTGCGTAGGGTCCTGCGTGGGGACTCCTACGCAATATTGCGTAGTTGGCATTCAGTGTGTTAATTTATTATATTTTCACGTCAGAAAGCATCACGATATGCGATTGATAAGAGTTCAGTGTTCTTTGTAATGTTGTAATACACAACACATATCGTAGGAAATTGCCTGAAAACTAAAAAATCACTTTTATCCCTATAAAGTATGTACAGCCAGACATCAAAGTATACGAAACTGTCAAAATTCTTCAATCGATTCTCATCTTACTGTCTTATACTTTAGGTTGAACATCAATTGAGGAAATTAGACAGGTTGTGGTAACCTGATGTGTGGCTGACTGTACCTCATCCAAGGAGGATAAAATTTATCGTTGGAAGATACCTAGTAAAAAGTGGATTACGCCACTATTGAATTGAACGATCATAATTTAGTTAACACTTGTGTTTGTTCAGTGTCTGGGTATTATATTGTATTTAAGTATTATATTTGTGTTTCCTCTGTTGTCTGATATCTGTTGTCGGTTTACACCAAAACTAAGCTGTAACTTAACTGTCTATACCATTTCTAAAGAGACTAGTGGCCCGTTTTGCTATTAGTGTCAATGTTTGCGAATAGATGGGGGTGGGTGTCGATTCCAACACGCAAGTGTTGGTGGACGTCAATATGATCCCCCCCGGGTACGCCCATGTCTTTGGGCGACGGTCTTTGGGCAATCGCTTATCAGGTGATCCGTCTGCTCGTCTACCACATAAAAAAGTCAGTTTGCAGAAATATCAATGCACTTTTAAAACATCGACAATCAAGACATCTACAACACCGAACTCTCATCAACCGCTTCAGAAACTCCGAACAATTCAACTGTACTTGAATCAAAAGGGGCCACCTACCTTTGTTATCGTTCGTCCCCGCGGGGTCCCCGTCGGGCTCCGCCTCGGGCTCCGCTTCGGGCCCGCCGGGCGGCTTCCGCGGCCGCCCGACCCGCTTCTTCGGCTTGGTCTTCTCTTTGGCTTTCGGCTTTTTCGTCTTTGCCTTTTTCACCTCTTGGATTTCTTCTTCTACTTCGCATTTGAGGTCGCCTGAAAAAAATTTTTTATGGATGAATTTGGCCCACACATTGGCAGCACAAACGTTAGAGAACTAAAGTTAGGGAGTTAAAGGTTGGCAGCGCACTTGCGACTCTCCTGGTGTTCCAGGTGCCTAAGGGCGTCGGCCATCACTTACTATCAGGTGATCCGTCTGCTCGTCTGCCACCTATTACATAAAAATAGAGAGGATAGTATCGTAACATGATTGCAGTCCACAGATTAAACAACTAATGTATCCAATACATCTCATCACATAAAAAATACATCTAATCTCTGCCGAGTGAGTGAGGGTACCAGAGGCCCACCCGGGGGAAGGGGATAAAAGGTTGGCAGCGCACTTGTACCTCCACTGGTGTTGCAAGTGTCCATGGGCGGCGGCAATTGCTTACCATCAGGTGATCCGCCTGCTCGCCTGCTACCTATCACATAAAAAAAAATTTACATACCATCATCATCATCATATTGTCTAAAGTCGTCATCATCTTCTATCATCTCTTGTTTAACTGGACCTGCAATACAATTACAATGATATAATCTGCCAAATATACATTTTCTACCATTTCGAAGTATTTAACACAATACCTATACTATTAACAAAACCAATGAAATATCTACACATTTCCACAATTCATGCAGAATTGCTTAAAATACAGACATTGTCATCTGTTTCGCAATAGAATTGACCGTGGGAGAGCCACGCTTTAACATGAATCGAATTGTCTGCTGCTCAATGGGGTCTATCGCGTATGAAAAATCCACTAGATGGCGTAAATTGAGAACTGAGCTCCATCTACACGGTGATTGGTTATTTTTAATGTGAGATGTCAGTATGTCACTAAATAACCAATGACGTCGTAGTTGGACCTCAGTTCTCAAGTACGCCATCTAGCGAATTTTTCGCATGCGATAGCCCCCATTTTAGAGAACATATAAAAACATAAGATTCTCAGTATGATTCAATATTAAGTATGAGCAGAAGACATTTTGTTACTGGTAGAAAAATATCTATTAGAATTTTAAATATTACATTTTTGAATTACAATGAAATCTAATTTACCTTCTTCATTATCACTATCAGGAGCTTCTTTTTTAACACTTGAATGACCTGAAACAAAGAACCCGTTAGTTTTTAAAGCTTTTATTTAAAGAACTAGTGTAAAGATAGTGGCTCTATAAGTTTTTCCAAACATCACCAATAGATGGCACTAGATGTCGATAGTTCCGCAAGTTCCGTCTTATTGGATTATCTAAGCCTTGTCGTAGAAGTATAAAGTAAACTATTTATAAATAAACTAGTGGCCCGCCCTCACTTCGCTTCGGGACCGTAATTCAGAACTGTACCAATAGATGGCGCTGTGCTCAATAACATCGCGCAAGCGTTTCGTGTTTTTGGTTTACCTATAAGCCTTGTTGTTGTCTATAGAAGTTATCTCTTTATAAATAGTATAGATATAGAAGATTGACCCCCCTCACTTCCTTTCGGAACATTCCACTCTGTATAGCTGACGGCACGAAAGTATAGCGATGACCGTTACCTATTTTGCGCACTTGTAAAAAAGAAGACTTTCTATCAAAATTGGTTTCTTCAGTTTCAAGGTCATAACTACACTTTCTTGCCTCGGAGTATAGGAAACCCAACATGTGATTGTTTACACCAGAAATTGAACACGAAAACATAAAAACGTATGCTCACATTGAATAATATCCTTGCTATAAAGCTCACGAAACCTTTTTTCACTTAACAAAACTTGTCTCTTAAAGCTGCACGCGTCTCGCAACCGCAGGATGCACTCCTCGCAAATTGTGTAAGTGGATGTGCAGAGTGGACCCGACACGGGAGTCAACTGAAACAAAAGTTAATACATTTTTTATAGATTTTCGCGTTGCATTATAACTATAAATTATTAAAACGGGAATTAACGCGACATTTATTTTTAAGTTTCACTTGTGACCACGGCTGCTGCAACGTAGCCGAAACGTCAAGCAGTAAGTACATACAATGTACTTAAATATAAACGTTGCGTTAATTCCCGTTTTAATAATTTATAGTTAAAAGTTATGATAGTAGAGAATAGAGTTAACACCTGTTGTACATCACATACAATGGATCGAAAGAAAGTCTAAGTGCGGAAAATGGAGTCCACTTACAACTGTTGCTGTCTAAAGGCTCATTATCCTCCTGCCTTAATCCGCAGCGGCTTCTATACCCAAAACTGGAATTCAAGACCAAAAAATCTACTACAATGTTGCTACTGCAATAAAATGATTGTAACACAGTATACCCCTATTTTCTAAAAACACTTATTGGTAATTTTGATTTAATAATTAAAAAAATATATTTTATTTACTTTTTGTCATGAATTTTTTTTTTTAATTTATTATCATAATACAAAAAACACTTAACAATAAATTACATTCAAAATTTCACTGTATAAACCACTGGACCACCACTTGTTGGCTGCAAAATGTACACTACATATACTGTAATTATTTTGTTATTTCTTTTGCTTTTGTGACCACTAAATGTTATACATCTATCTTATTCTTAGGTTATCTGTAGCCAGCATAAAATATTTTCTATATATTTACTTATGTCCCTATCATGTCATCTAGTTATCCACTGTGATACCGTCTAAATGACATTAACTTATAGGCACAACAAGTACGTACAGCCCTTAGAATAATAACTCTATAGAAACCTAATGCGTCCGCTCGCTTAAAGCTTAGTAGGTGGTACCCTTATTGGCGATCGGTAGGTACCCACTCGCTCCTTAGTGTCAAATGTGACAGCGACCCGAATGTGTCTCCCGAAATAAAAATAATTATGACGGTTTGTGCGGTTAAATCGTGTCACAATAGAAATTAAAGGGATAATAAGAATAATATTATCACTTTTCACAAGTAAGCTTTCAATATTTCATTGTATCTTGTAATTTTTTAATCCAAAATAGAGACGTTTATTTTCAATGTTCAGTGTTGCCCAATTGAGAAAAATATTTCCCATTTTTCCTGACTTTTATCCAACTAATTATTTTATAAAACAATTATTGCTAACATATTTTCCTAATGTAAGTACCTACGACATACAGTCGACTGAGGGGCATTTCTCGTGCACTCGACATTGAAGTCGAATTAGACAAGTATTTGTATTGACGATAAATTTCATAATTCGACTTCATTGTCGAGTGCTCGCAAAATAAATTATACAAAAAAATACAAAAAAAATTTTGTTATCTTCTATTCATATCAGTTTAGTAATAATATTCTATTTACACCTCATAAAACATTACCTACCCCAAGCCACACTATTATAAATTGTGTTTGCCTAAAGGTTGTGACCTCACAACATACACATACCAATGTACCACCGAAATTGTATGTTAAATTTCCATAATACCTAGTGCTTATGTCGTAGTTTTTGTGAACGTATCTATTAGATCTATCTCGCAATAAACTTTACATTACTTGTTCATACCACACCTACCAACATTTTACGACACATTAGAAAACACTATTGAGGCGTCCGATTTATTTCCCCGTTTTCGGGGAAACTGCACCTTCACTAGCAACATTACAAAAGTGTCAGTACGGTGCGCAGTAGGCTGCGTGAATTTTTTTGTGTCTCATTTTTGACAGAGCTCTAGTATGGAGACTCTCCTTCTATAGAGTTATTATTCTAAGGTACAGCCACACATCAAAGTATACAAAACTGTCAAATTTCTTCAATCGACTCCCACCCTACTGACATACCTATACATTAGGTTGAATATCAAATGAGGAAATTTGACAGGTTGTGGTAACATGATGTGTGGCTGACTGAACATAAATTATTTTACAAAAATAATGGATGAATGGACCGCCACGAACGTTATACCTAGAAGAATAACGCAAATTGATTGATCAAAGACAGTAGTGTAGGCTAAATTGTTATAATAATCAAGTGAATTGAACAGAGAGCAAGACACATTCGTATTTATTATGTACGGCAGTAGGTATGAATTACCGTCGCGGCGTAGTCGACCTAAAAGATCAAATTAGTTATTACAAATAGACGGTCAAATTAGGTATGTATAGGTATTGATTATTTTATTGCTGATCGGAAAACTTGTCAAAAATAAACAGCTGTAGACCGATGATAGATGATCATAATATTCCTATATGATTACTATGTAAGAAACGGTCAAGACAGAGAAAACTTGAACTCACATTAACGTCTAGGCCTTCTATTAACATATCGGAATATATTTCTTCAGCTCCTTGATTTGTAACCGGCTCAGCTAGGTTTTGAAAAGTCCCCTCACTAAGGCAGCATCGACACAAGTCTTTCTCTAATTTCCAGTTTTCCACAGACATTTTCAACAATTACTAACATAACACAGATTTAAATTACTAAGTTAACAACTGCACTTAAAGCTAATAGTTGTAGTAAGATAATAACAGCGGCATTTTTTATTTATGAAAATTAAAAATTATTTTACACGAGACGCGACGCCATGACGCTTTTTTGTTTCTTTTTTTTCAGGGCTGGCTATTATTACTATTGAACCGGGATTATTATATTGTTTTGTACAATTATTAGCATGGGAGCATTTATCGGGTTTATATACGTTCCCTAGTGTGATATAAATAAAATCAAGTTATTTTAGTTTAATTAAGGGACTGTCTTTCTATTGAAATGAAATGAAAATATGAGATAATTCAGCTATCTGCTTTCCATCAACTTTTTTTTCTTAATTTTTTTGGGGGGTCCATCAAAAAATATCACGTGATTTTTTTATTAATTAGCGCCATCTAGCGTCGAGTAGAGTTTAGTAGCAATGTTCTGTCACTAATAATTTCCTGTTGTCATGTCATTGTCAAAGTTGGAGTCTAGCTATTTGACTGTCAACTTAGACCAAATAAAAATTTCGTAGTTTTTCCTAGATTTCCACAATTCCCGCTGGTATTTTACGTGGATTTTGCTGAGAAAATTGTCTGTAATGGCTTTGGCGTCGGCTTGCCGGTGCTGCTTGCTACGGCCGCCGGATAAGGACCTTAAAACCGAATACACAAAACTGGGCAAGACTGAAGTTTATGCCGAAATGCTGAAGGAATGTTATGAGATTCATGTAAGAGATATAAGTTGAATACATTACTAACTTTGCCTTCATTTCCATTTATAGCAAAGGCCGAATGTATAACTAAGTCTCCATGTATCGACGCTCTATTGCATCTTTTTTTAGATTCTAAATTTCTAACTTTTTATACTGTTGCTCCAGTCACAATTAGACACTACCGCGCTAACCATAAATCAAATCAAATCAAATTTATTTATTATCGAAAAATATTACAAATAAACATATTCTCTAGTCCTCACACTAGGCTAGGCCTGTCCTGTGAGGAACAGTAAACGATTTCCTACATTGTAAGCACGAGTACCTTTATATTGCACATAAAAATTACAATATTGAGAGTGTTGATATTTCCCACTTTACGACTTATAGAACAAGAAATATAATGATAGCTACATAAGTTACATATTTTAAATTACACTGAGTACAAATTATATATACATATTTGTTTAAGAGCAGTAAGTTGATTAACATAAAACAGAGGACATTATCCTGAAGCGTCAAGTAAGGCTATACAAACTGGTCTAATTTTCTAGCTTCCTAGAACCTAAAAATATCATGAATAATCATTTATTTGCCAAAAAGTTTACAATCAAAGACTAATAACTATCGAACTCTGCATTAAGCTAAGTCGTGTTATGTCGTAGAGTTCAGACAATTACTAACTACAGTTTATGACACAGCTCGAGCAACATATTTAACAATATATCTAATAATAGTATCAGTTTTTTTCAATATAAATATAAATTGAGACAACATCTCATACATTGTCCTGGTCCCAAATTAAGGTTTTCCCTTGTACTATGGAAACCAGAAACAACGAAGAAACCACAAACGCCCAGACCCAACACAAATATATGTTTCATTAACAAACATTTGTGTTGGTGCGGGAATCGAACCCGCGACCCTTGCGTCTCAACCGGCGCTCAAACCATTGCGCCAATCAATGTTAGTCCCTTTACACGAATAGCCTCTGGATTAACCACACTAATGCTTTTAGGGCGCTGTTAGTGCACACAGTTGCACTCTCGATTCCCTTACCCTTATGTTTCGATGGGACACCAGTGTGACCGGAAGAGAGATGAGGCGCAGGACCAATGGCTTAAAGCTTTCTGAGGCACAGCACCAACTTCCAGACTTCCGACTGACACTAGTATTTCTGAACACAAAAACTCAGATACAAATTTTTTGGCCAGACCTAAGGATCAAACCCGGAACCCCAAGCACAGCCGTCACTTTAAAGTGCGACGCTCTACGCACTGCGCCACCGGGAGTGTACACCTGTTACATAGTATGTTTAATGTAACTTCCAGGTGTTTGAAGAGGAGGCAGGCAGCGGAGGCATCTGCGAGGTGTGCATCACACGTCTGCGCGATGCCTGCGACTTCAAGCTGCAGGTGCAGCACTGCCAGGAGGAGCTCCTCGCTAGCACCCTGGACCCTAAAGGTAATGTGATGTAAAGTGGTCTCCTTCGACAATAACTGCCGCACTCACGAGATGAGACGTTAATTAAACCATAATTGTCACTTAGGGACCATTCAAGTATTACGTAAGCAGATTTTGGGAAAGTCTGCAATCGGTTGACAAACTTTTATCAGCCAAAGCCCTAGGGATCACACACTATTATGTTATATTACGAGAATAGTATACTACTATAGTATAATACAATTTGGTAGTAATACTACTACTATAGTATAATACAATTTGTCTATCTAATATCATTCATAAAATAGACTTTAGTTGTTTATTGTTTACGAAGTTTTTTCTATTTCAGTTACAGATGAAGCTCACCCTACGGTGAAGGAAGAGATCCTGGACCCGGAGGACGAAAACAATGTTATGTTTCTAGGTATTTACTGGTTTATTTTTGTATACAAATGTTCGGGGGTTCTGGGTTCGATTTCTTAAACTGTTGTGGTGATCAAGTCTAATCTCAACATAGTAGCGATGACTTGATATCTATGATGGAGGCCTTGGGACAGTATATATGGCTGATATTTTACTGTACTTATACAAATGTTCCTCTTTCACGCAAAAACTACCCAATGGGTTTTAATGAAACTTTGCAATAATATAGCTTATATAGTCTGCGGCAAGAATGTGTAGTTATGACCTTGAGTGCGCAGAAACCAATTTTCATAGAAAGTCTTCTTTTTTACAAGTGCGCAAAATAACGGCCATCGCTATACTTTCGTGCCTCCAGCTATATTCGCGGGCGGCCGCTAGTAAACAAATAATTTCGCATTGCAGAGCTAAAAGAAGAGGATCTGTCGGACTTTGAAGAGCCGTTGGAGGACGAGGACGACCGCAACCTCGCGTCCATGCTGGGCTTCGACGACGCCGCCGTCAAGCGCAAGCTGCGCAAGCGCGCCAAGAGCGGTACGTCATATACATACCACAACAATCTTGGAACACTGTCTTGGAACACACAAATCGAACATGTCCGAACCAAATTAATGTCACTAATGGCATCCCTTAAGAATATCACACGATGTATTCCACGACAAATTCGCTTCACGATATATAATTGTCTTGTCAAGCCGCACCTACTTTATCTGATTGAGGTCTGGGGAAGTGGTCCCAAAACAAAACTTGCTGAGCTACAAATAGCACAAAATAAAATAGTCAAAATTCTTTTTCACTATAACTACCTAACATCAACAGCTAAAATATATGAAGAAACTAAAATAATGACTGTAAAGCAATTATACGTTTACTGCGCTTGTATTCTCGTCCGTAAAATATTAACAAGCTCACTCCATACTAATCTAACACTGACCAAAGTCAAGCAGGTAAACAAGCCCCTGTGCTGTGTTTCGCCGAGTGAGTGAGGGTACCGGTGGCCCACTCGGGGGGGAAGGGGATAAAAAGTTGGCAGCGCACTTGTAACTCCACTGGTGTTGCAAGTGTCCATGGGCGGCGGCAATTGCTTACCATCAGGTGATCCGCCTGCTCGCTTGCTACCTATCACATAAAAAAAAAAGTTGGACCTCACTTCTCACGTACGCCATCTAGCGGATTTGTCACACGCAGCAGCCCCCATTGGGCCTCCGGTACCCTCACTCACTCTGTGAAACATGGTGCAGGCGCGTCATACTCGTCTCCTGTGAGGCCGTAGTATCACTCGTCGAGCTGACCCATTCATGCCGCAGCGTGGATCTCCCACAGTCATGAAGATAAATTTTGACACAATTTTAATAGACTTTATTCATCGTACAACATTTGATACAAAGTTTGTCAAGTGACTTGGTCATTTTGTACGGGGAGTTGAAAAAATATCTGATGAATATAGATAGATAGATATTCTTTATTGCACAGAAATAGAATACATGAGTGAAGCAACAGCTATAGACAGTACAATAAGGCGGTCTTATCGCTTGTAGAATATCAGAAAGTTGCTGAACATATGTTGTTCAGAATGGTTGATAGAACACGTAGTTCAAGGGATGTAAATGTTCACAGATACACCCTGTATAGTAAGACATATTTAATTTTAAGACCTCTATGCACTTAACTATATTAAGCAAATAAGCTATTTAACTTTATTTAATCATCTAATTTCAGACCGCAAAGCGAAGAAGATCCTCTCCCCACTCAAGTTGACACTACTCGACTCGTTCAAAAAAGCCACCTCGTTCCGTAACGTCAGCGAGAACAAGAAACACAAGGCCAACGTCGAGAATGTTCTCAAGTACTCCAACTGCACGCCGTTCTCCAACAAGACGCTCGCCGGCATCGCCTGCGCCTACTGTAAGGACAACTACCCCTGTATAGACGAGCTGAGGAAACACACACAAGACAAACACAAGGACGGAGAGCTACACGACAATAAAAGAATGGACAAAAACAACTTATCCATCAAAATGGATATCACAGACTTAAAATGCAACATCTGTGGAGCACAATTCAATATAATATCCAATCTAAAGAAACATCTCAGCAAGGAACATGACATCAAATTCTATGCGGACGTCAACGACTACATTCTAGAATTCAAACTCTCAGCTAACGAAATTCTAAACTGTGCTCTTTGCAATTCCACTTTTGAAACCTTCAAAATGCTGCTACAACACATGAACGGCCATTACAGGAATTATATATGCGACGTCTGCGATATGGGTTTCATAAACAAGCATAGATTAAAAAATCACCAACGGACTCACGAGTTGGGAACCTTCAAGTGCTCGTTTTGTGATAAAATCTTCAGTACTAGGGTAAGGATGGCTTGCCACGAGAAATATACACACAACTCCGGTGCAAGATATACAACGAATTGTCCGCAGTGTGACCAGTCCTTCACGAGTTACTACCAACGGAATAGACATATGTTTAAAGAGCATAATACGAGTGCTGCTACATACAAGTGCAATATTTGTGATAAATCATTCATTTTGAAGTCTAAATTGACATCTCACATCAAGAAAGTGCATCTAATGGAACGGAATCACATCTGTACGGAGTGCGGTCAAGGGTTCTTTATAAAACAATCGTTGGATGAACATATGGTGAAGCATAACGGTGAAAAAGTGTTTGAGTGTACGGTGTGTTGTAAATCTTATGCGAGGAAGAAGACTCTGCGGGAACATATGAGGATACATAACAACGATAGGCGGTTCAAATGCGGTGTGTGTGGTTCAGCGTTCGTGCAAAAGTGTAGTTTGAAGAGCCATATGCTGTCGAACCATGGGATCACATTGTCGGAGTATGAGACGGCCAAAATTCAGATGGGGAGTCCATAGCCTTAAAATTCTTAGCTAAGGCAGTGCATCGGGTACAGTAGTGACGCCAATGCATTTTTATTTATTGTGGTTAATTTAAGATATTATTTTAATAAAACTCTCCGAAGTGCACTCGCATATTTTCAGTTTATCGAGAGTTAAGTCCTTAGAGTATTTAACCGAAACTTATTATTAAAAGTGGCAACTTTTGACAATAATTTTGATTGTGCCTGTTATACGCTAATGCTTTACTTGAAATATCTCTACAATAAATATTATATCATACTCGAGAGAGCTCCAGAGTTATACTATTTTAATATCTTAACCACATATAATAATGAATTGGCGTCGCTAGTGTGCACGATGCACACTAATGCACAGGCTTAACACCCAATATTAAATTAATAATAATTTAACGATTTAACGCCAACAATAATTCTGTTTTGTTTTGTGAAAATAAAGTTCTTGTAAATATCAAAATTGATTATACATAGGAATTGTATTACTAATGTTGTGATGTAAATAAAGTATGTTGTATAATTCAATGTAGGGTTGGGAGAAGAGAAGCTCAAAATATTTAACCATTCCTCTCTGCTCCCCTAGTGGGGCAAAGTGGAAATCCATAAAAAACTTCTCTATCGCCTCATGAACATAAGCATTATTTATGGAATTCCACGAAATCCATAAAAAAGTTACTCAACAAAGCATTTTTTATGGAATTCCATTTTACTCCACTAGTGGAGCAGAGTGGAAAGATCGAAATATGAATCCTAGGTATTTTATTATTTCTCAAGGCACTATGCGCCATTGTTAGTTAGATTATAATTTATTTTTTATATTAAACAAACAAGTAAGTATGACGTAATGAACTGTTAATAAATAACTACCTATATCTCATTGTCATATATTTATGTCATATAAATAAATTATTATTTTATGATTAGTTTGTGTGTTTTGCAAAACCTAGTTTTCAGAAAAAAAGCTTCTAAATTGTGCAATAATATTAAGTAATCTACTCTAAAGAATGAAGTTGTAAAAATTGGTAGTTTTTAGTTAGTGTTATGAATTTGTCCATGTGTAAATATTGTAAGATATAGCGACCTATGTAAGTATTTTTATTGTAACTTTTGGCTATGAACAGTGTAAGCACAAAATAAAGACTGACACAGAAGTCTTACTTAGCCTTGATTTTGAATTTAGAAGAGTTCGTTGACATATGCTAGGGTTGTTGCCCGGCATGAGTACATGTACCTGGCCTCTACCACAGACCTCGACAGTTCGACAATCTTATGTCATAAGTTAGGATTAATGTGGTCGAAAAGGCCGTTAGTGCGCATGCGTGAGTACATGACATATTTTTAGCTCTTAGTGAGCAGTCAGACTTCTGTGTCAATATTTATTTTGTGGTGTAAGCTTCACTAATGTATCAAGAAAGTCATGAAATTAATTGATGGCGCCACTGCCGCTCACGTCATGCCGGGCTAAGATGCGCACGAGATAATTTTGTCGACACTCGTATTGCGTCGGCGCAAGTTGCTTCTCGGCGAACGAGAGACGACAAAGTTTTGTCGCGGTATAGTCCGAGGCAAGAAAGTGTAGTTATGACCTTGAGTGCGCAGAAACCAATTTTGATAGAAAGTTCGCAAAATAAAGGTCGTCGTTACTTTTGTGCCTCCAGCTATACTCCAGAATGTTTGCCCGGATGGAGTATGGTAGCATAGTATTATAACCCATTGGTTATACATATATCATACTATGGAACTCCGTAATTGTTCCTCAAGAATGAATTTCATGACTTTATTGACTGAGTATACTTGAACGTCCCCTTTGTATTATTTTAAAATGTCAAGTTTGAGAAAGTAAAACGACTGTTTTCGTTGAGCGAGAAATACAATATTATTTACAATTTCCACTTGCTTCATTTATTATTTTATTTTTATTTATTTATTGGTTTACCAATAACTGATACCTCAGTAGGAACGTAATGCCCGTAAGGGCCGATTTTTAGATCCGTAGTCAAACAGAAGGTTACTTCTGTTACCAACCATCCATACTAATATTATAAATGCGAAAGTAACTCTGTCTGTCTGTTACTCTTTCACGCCAAAACTACTGAACGGATTTAAATGTGGTATACAGATGGTCTAGACCCTAAGAAAGGACATAGGCTACTTTTTATTGCGAAAAAGGGGTTGTAAGGGGTTAAAAGTGGGGTAAAAAGTTACTTTTCCACGCGGACGAAGTCGCGGGCGGCCGCTAGTTAGGTTATAAAAGTAACCGATGGACAAATTAATATAGACAAAGAATGATTTTCGAACTTTGACCATTGGTTCTAACCAATTGTCAAAGTTAACTTAGATACGGATCAAAACGGCCTCGATAGCGCAGTGGCTGAGGTGTTCGCCCGAAGAAAGAAAGAAAATACTTAATAAATATACTACAGACAATTGACACAAACAAAAGAAAATACAAAACACTAAACAAAAAGAAAAAAAGCGTGAAAGGTCCCGGGTTCGATTCCCGGTCAACTTAGGAAAGTGAAGTGTTTTTAGAAAGAAGGGGTTATACTATGGTACGATCATTTTATTGCAGTAGCAACATTGTAGTAGATTTTTTGGTCTTGAATTCCAGTTTTGGGTATAGTGGAGACATTTGTAGGTAGGTAAAAAAAGTAAACAACAGTTTTTAACTTATCACAACATCGATTTATTATTGCATAGTATAAAACATATTAAGTACAAAATATTGCTATAAAAAGAATTAAATAGCTTTAAAACTATTAACTTGTGATGTCACTTATTAAATATAAAATAAATTGCAATAAACCGGCAAATATCACATTTGATTTTGTTTTATACAGGGTGTATCTGTGAATATTTACATCCCTTTAACCAAGTCTTCTACCAACCATTCTGAACATTTGTTCAACGAGTTTTTTTCCGACTTCCCATACAAAATGAACAAGTCACGTGACCGATTTTGTATGGAAAGTTGAAGTTTAATTCAAATTTATAAAAGTCATATAACAAATGTTGTTCAGAATGATTGGTAGACGTGGTTAAAGGGATGTAAATGTTTACAGATACACCCTGTATAATAAGTGGCATACGAGCAGACGGAGCATCTGATTGTAAGCGATTGCTGCCGCCCATAGACACGCAACACCAGCAAAGCCACAAGTGTGCTGCCAACCTTTTAACCCCCTTTCCCGATTTAATTGATTGTTACATCGATATATTGTAATACAATCTTAAGTAACTCCTCGAAGAGTAAATTGGAGTTCTCAGATTGCAATTCGTAACTAATTACTTGACTAACGAACCATGCAATGATGGTTGTCCTTTGGATCTTTTCGTTGGTATCCGGCCTCGTCATGATAAGCCGTGCTCCATTGACTGCTATTCAACCAATAAACTACTGCATTAT
>CM026303.1:2854819-3009731 GCA_014851415.1 Cnaphalocrocis medinalis
TCAATTCAATTGTATTATTAATGGAATAGAAATGATGTAATAATAATATACTATTTAATTTGATTGTCTGTTTGCCTAATATATATATATATATTTTTTATTTATTTTAATTATTAATTCTTTTTTACTTTTTGACATTGTATTTTTGTAATAATTGATTATATTAAAATTGTACCACATAATTATGCATGTACCGATATAAAATCACTGTATGACTTGCTAGCAAATTGGAGAAATCTGTAAGCTAGCATGTAATGATTATGAATAAATAAATAAATAAATAAATAAATAATATGAGAAACATTGACATTAGACCCAGCACCGTTGGCAACACTGAATTCAACCTGTCAATGAAAAATGGCGCCTATTAGGGGGTGAAGAAAACAGTTAAAATTATTGAAATGTGAACGCAGCGAAGAAACACATCACTAGTGTCTGACGTCTTTCACCAACTAATGTTATAGAGATTGGCGAAAAAAAACACTTTTATACTTTATTTGGCATTACAACAAACACAATAAACGACACTCAACAACAAACAAACTTAGAAAAAACGCGTAAGTCTTATGTATAGTCCGCGGTATCTAGCAAGCCAGGGGTGAAAGCCACTTAGGGTGTTACCCACTAGGGGTGACACAAACTTAGTAGGGTGTCACCCACATAGGAGTGATACGCAGCGTCTTTCCATTCTATACAAGGCCAGAACGCAAGGGGTGTGTAACTAATCGCGTATAGATTGGAAATCACTTTTTTACTAAGGTTTTCCAATCTATACTAGGCTAGAACGCACATAATCGCGTATACTTTGTAGTCACAAAACTTAACTAGCTTGTTCCAAAATATACAGTGCCAGAACGCATACGGACTAATCGTGTATAATTTGGAGTAAGCGCGCAAATGTTTAGATTCCAATCTATACGCGAGCAGTTCCAATTCGTATTTGTAAAAGTAGAAAATCTTTCAATTAATGCCTTACAAAATCCAGAATAATCTTCATTATATTCTCCCAACTTGCACTTGATGATCAATTTAAAATTTTCCGACACCATTTTTCACGTTTTAAATAACTATTTCAGTGTATTTACCATATATTTGTAACTAGTAGTGGCCGCCCGCAACTTCGTTATGACTCTTGACTTAAAGATGATTATTTAAATAGTAGAAGTAGATAGGGCCAAGGAATCACGTAGTCCCATCACCAAACTTGGAACCTCCTTTAAGTTCGAAATATCCTTCCTTATCGGATCTCATCCAAAAATGCTCATCACATTTGACAATTTTGCATTCCATTTCATCCCATATTTGTTATGGTGTAGCTGGGCTCTTAGAGTTCCACACCAGGTGTTCCATGATCTTTGATTTTGTTCATGTCATCAAATAATGCTGATCAATCTAAACAACTTTTGTTAAGGTGCCATTGACCTACCTCTTATAGTTTAGCTGGGCTATTGTGGTTAGTACATACAACAACCACATCAAGTAGCCTGGTCTTCAAAATAAAATATATCCTATAAGTTGCCCTGATATTACAGCTATACAATAAAAAAAGTTTTCATTCGAATTGGTTGAGTAGTTTCCGAGATTAGCGCGAACAAACAGACAAAAATCATTGATTCATGTTCTGTTACTGTAGTCATCCTAAGTTATTTTGAGATAAATATCTTCATTGTACAGACACAACTTTTTTACAATGCAGAAACAATAATAAGCTACTAAGCTAAATCAGCTGTTTCATACATTCTCCTATACTCATATTTTGGCAGTGAACGGTATATGTTTGCACCCTTAAGTATTATCGCTATTTTTTTTACGCCTTGTATAAAGCGTTGGGAGGCCCTTGCCCTTCAGTGGGACACTTGAGCTCATAATAAATATTAAGATCTTTTAAACTCTTGTAAGGCGTAAATGATTTGTAGTATAGTTTGGAACCAGGACGCACGTAATCACGTTACAACTATACACGAGCAGTACGCAAAATTCGGGTATACTTTGTAATCGCACATTTAAAACATTATTACAATATATACACGACCAGTTTCCTATGGATGCGTTTTGGCCTTGTATAGATTGGAAAGACGCTGATACGCACTAAGGGGTGAAAGCCACTTAGGGGTGTTACACACTTAGGGGTGACACAAACTTAGTAGGGGTGTCACCCACATAGGAGTGATACGCACTTAGGGGTGTTACACACTTAGGGGTGACACAAACTTAGTAGGGGTGTCAACTACATAGGAGTGATACGCACTTAGGGGTGAAAGCCACTTTAAGGTGCCACCCACTTAATGGAATGACACATATAGGGTGTATCTGTGAACATTTACATCCCTTTAACCACGTGTTCTACCAACTATTCTGAACAACATTTTGTCACTACAACTTTTCTAAATACTTCAAAAAATTTTCGACTTCCCATACAAAATGACCATAGTCACGTGACCGGACTTTGTATGGGAAAGATGAAAATTTTTTATGCGCATTTTCAAAAGTCATAGAACAAATGTTTGTTCAGAATGGTTGATAGAACACGTGGTTAAAGGTATGTAATGTTTACAGATACACCATGGTTTACAACGGGTGGACACACACATAGACCCGCAGTAAGAGCTAGAATGTACTTATACTAAAATCTCCTCGCGTTTAGTCCGATTTGTACTTTGGTTCCCAGGTTCCCCCGCGCCGGTACTCCCAACGCGAAGTCCGTGCTGAAGATGGTCACGTTCAGACTGCAGAAGGCGTCGCCCACCACCGTCCTGGATTACTACCACGAGGGAACCCCGGACGCGCCAGGTACATATAATAAATTCACACACAATATCTCATACATATCCATCCATCATACATGTACATATCTCATACATGTCTCATTATTAGTAAAAATGAAACGCATTTTGAATAAGGTATTTGACTAATCTCGTATAGTAAGGGTATTTCTCATTTTCGGAAGGAGTCACTTCCATGGAAGGAATTTTTTCTGTGCTTAAGATGATGAATTTGAATAAATTGGTATCAGCGGTCATGGGAAAAGGACTCGCCGAGCTCGCAATATTTGAAATTCGTAATTATAGGATTGAAAGAAAGTGGCCCGCCATGGAAGTGACCTTTTCTAAAAATGGAATTACCCGTAAAAAATATTGATACTTTACCAAATATTGGTAAATAAGAGATCCAATAGCCTAAATTTCAGTAAAAATATAACGTCTATGGTTTTGTAAGCATTCAAAGTTTCTTGGGCAGTCCATTTTAAAGTTTATAATATAAAATAATTAGATCATTGAACTACCCATTCATTATACACAAATTTTTATTATAAAACCATGTACGTGGCCAGCACATCAAGTTACTACAATCTGTCAAATTTCTTCAATCGAACCTCACTTTTATGTCAAACGTGTTTGGTTCAATATCAACTGAGGAAATTTGACAGATTGTAGTAACTTGATGTGCTGGACACTGTACATAAACGAAACATTTGATATAGCTACCAAACAAAATTTACTAGACGCGCATACAACATACTTGCGTGTGACGTCACACGCTTTTTCACTTCGCAAAATTTTATTGCGTTGATGATTAGGAGGGCAGAATAGCCGGCAAACGAGCATGCGGGTCACCTGCTGGTAAGTGATCACTGCTGCTCATGATTATCTGCGAGATAAGAGAGGTCGCTGATGCGTTGCCGGCCTTTGAAGAAGGACGCTCTTCTCTTGAAAGTCTCTAAGTATAGAACATTCACAGAACATTCATCTGGTTAGTGAAATGTTTCGAATCCTAACAAATATTATAAATGCGAAAGTAACTCTGTCTGTCTGTTTGTCTGTCTGTTACTCTTTCACGCCAAAACTACTCAACGGATTTAAATGAAATTTGGTATACAGATGATCTGGACCCTGAGAAAGAACATAGGCTACTTTTTAGTGCGAAAAGGGGGTTGTAAGGGGTTAAAAGGGGGTAAAAAGTTACTATTCCACGCGGACGAAGTCACGGGCGGCCGCTAGTTCTATCTAAACGTACATAGAACAATTTTAAAATCAACTTTAAAATTTAACTTTTTAGGCAAACCCGAGTCAAAAACACGGACAAAGTCGCGGGCGAACGCTATAGTTAAGATGGCGTTGAAAAGGCATTTCCTCAAAGGGATATTCGAAAAGCCGGGTAATACTTTGATCATAGAAACTCTAGATACAGAGAAGGCGTTAAAATTGTCTATGTCAATGAAGGCCCTCATTTGCAAAAGAGCGCTATTTGTCATTTTCAGAAGTTAAACCCAATTATTATGGAATAGAGTCGAAAATAAGATACGTTTTATTTTCGACCTCAACGACGCGGCATATCGTCGTTCATATATATTGCAATTTGTTCTATGTTAAAAATGTTTGATTTTTTTTTTTAAATTACAAAATATGCTTTAATTTTGTTGTGAACGCGTCCGTAAATGGTCCAATCAACTAGAACAAGCTGAGTAGGACGCATTACTTTAAAAACATTTTTTATTTATTTATTTATTTATTATTGTTCACACAAAACAAATTACAACCGTTACAGAGATATGGTCGTTACAAAATAAACAGTTTTGATCTGGATGGTAATTCAAAAAATTAATAATTAATTATTTAATTTCATATTTCATATTTCTTTCTTTATTTGCATATCACATGGTATAAAGGTCTTACAATATAACATGAACAGAGACATGTGACGCCCCGTAGGGCACCAATAAAATAACAATTTTGATGTCTTTTTTTAAAAAAATCTTCCAGTAGTGTGCTGTTTTTTTAATCTCCTGTAAACTTTTGACATAGAACAAAATGAGGGTTTTTGCAATTGCAAAATCCGATAGATGGCGTTACGTTGACGTCAGGTCCAACTTTGACGACATTGGTTGTTTCATAACATAACTTCATAATTTTGACATGATGCGTCAAAATGTAACCAATCCACTCTTTGTTGGACCTGGCGTCAACGTAACGCCATCTATCGGATTTCGCATTTGCAAAAACCCTAATTGCAATATGTACGACGATATACGAAATTAAAAATATTTATAGCTGTAAATTGGGATCACTTTATCAAACTCTTTCGGTATGGAATTTGTGTATCTAGAGATTGTATGGTCGACGGGTAATATGAATAAAAATACCAAAGTACAATTGCGGGATAGTACGCCAACTGTATGACACAAATAATGATGAATATAATTTACTTACTGCCGCACTTATAGAGATGTCATTTAGTCTTTTTCTTTGCCATTTATAAAGAGGTTAATCTCATAGTCCAGTCAAGGCTTAAAGCGACAACACGAAACACTTGTAAACGAAAACGCGATGTAATCGACTCCGGGCGCCATCTATTGGCACTGGTCTATATTAAGTAACGAAACGAAGTGAGGTCGGGCCACTAGTGTCTATTAAAATAACTGTCAATATTTTTATTTAAGTAACAATTAAGGTTTAATTTACTTTTCTGAGTACGGCAATTTTTTATTTTTTATTTTGTATTTTCTTTTATTTGTATTTTGTACCTAAGTGATGTGGTTACCAAATAAATTATTATTCTATTCTATTCAATTACTCTCCTATGGCTCGGCAACAAAAAAATAGTCTTGGATTTTTATGAAATTTCAGCGAATTTACTGAAATGAAGATTAGAATTGGGAACATTTTGGTATTGTCGTTTATTAAGTTGTGTCTCTCAAGTGGTCTACTTTCCCATACGATGTACTTTGGTATTCTGGTCTGGGTTTTCGTGGGAAAGGGAGAGGAAATGCTTTTGTCGTCCGTTTAAATATGTTCTGTGTTGTCCAATCTTCGATCATAAAGGGTGTATAGGGTGTATCTGTGAATATTATATACCCTTAACGTGTTTTACCAACATTTGTTCAACGACTTTTCGAAATTCATTGACATTTTTTGGACTCCCCGTACAATATGACCATGTCACGTGATTGAGAAGTTGAAATTTTCAAAGCGAATTTCCAAAAGTCATAGAACAATGGTTGGTAGAACACGTGGTTTAAAGGGATGTAAATGTTCACATATACACCCTGTATAAACCAAAGATGCAGCTCACGTATGCAGCTTCACTCGCGATAGCCCCATTGCTTACCATCAGGTAATCCGCTTGCTCGTCTGCCCCGTATCAATCAAAAACATCGAGAATTTCAGAACAGAAATACTTGGATACATTTTATGATCACCGCACCGCATTAGGCAAGCGTGGTGATTAATCCTAATCCCATCATAGTAGCGATAACTTGATTTCTATGATGGAGGCCTTTGCCCTGCAGTGGGACAGTATATAGGTTGATACTTTACTATAAGAAATAATACTATGGAACTTATTGATGACCTAAGATGAGATTGATGTATGCAAGTTTTTCTAGCAGTATTTCGTTCTATTTATTTCAGTATCAGAAACGGACAGTACCGAAGTGACGGACATACGGTGGTGGGAGCTCCGCACGCCGCTCAAGGAGGCCTTCCCCTGGTTCGAGTACCTGGCCAGGGTCGGCTGGACGCCCTGCGGGAAGTTGTGAGTCACAAATACATGCACACACATGCACACAAACGCGCACATTTATATGCACAAACACACGCACACACACACACACACACACACACACACACACACACACACAATCACACACATACATTCACAAACACACGCACACACACACACACACACACACACACACACACACATATACATGCACAAACACACGCACACACACACACACACACACACACACACACACACACACACACACACACACACACACACACACACACACACACACACACACACACACACACACACACACACACACACACACACACACATACATGGATAAACACACACATACACACGTATACGCACAAACGGACAGTACCGAAGTGACTGACATACGGTGGTGGGAGCTCCGCACGCCGCTCAAGGAGGCCTTCCCCTGGTTCGAGTACCTGGCCAGGGTCGGCTGGACGCCCTGCGGGAAGTTGTGAGTCACACATACATGCACACGCATGCACACAAACGCGCACATTTATATGCACAACACACACATATACATGCACAAACACACACAACATTATACATGCACAAACACACGCACACACACACACACACACACACACACACACACACACACACACACACACACACACACACACACACACACACACACACACACACACATACGCACTAACACACACGCACTCAAAAATATCCACACACACACGCACGTACAAAACACACGCACACACACACACATACGCGCAAACATATAGGTTGTATCTGTCAACATTTTTATACTGCGTACGTGGCTGATCTTTAAGATTGGCCGGCGTAGCTGAATATGTTTCTTTATCCTACTAATATTATAAATGCGAAAGTAACTCTGTCTGTCTGTCTGTCCTGTCCTGTCTGTCTGTCTGTCTGTCTGTCTGTCTGTCTGTTACTCTTTTCCACGCCAAAACTACTGAACGGATTGAAATGAAATTTGGTATACAGATGATCTAGACCCTGAGAAAGGACATAGGCTACTTTTTATTGCGAAAAGGGGGTTGTAAGGGGTTAAAAGGGGGGTAACAAGTTACTTTTCCACGCGGACGAAGTCGCGGGCGGCCGCTAGTTAGGATATAAGTCTACGAAAATTTTCATTGGTTTTCGTTCTTATATGTATTTTCTACTATACTCCAAACTGGAATTCAAGACCAAATAATCTACGACAGATACGTCACTGTCAAATGTGTTAATGTCACTTATGTTATTTTCAAGTGACGTTTTCAGGTTTCGCCAACCTTTTTCGCATTATTTTTTTTTATTATGCAGACTAAACTGTCAAGTTTCCATACATTGATAATATGTTGTGGGTAGATACCAAATGTTATTAACACCTGAAGTGTTACAAGCGCAATACCATCTTTAAAAACTAAAATTACGGATGGTTAAGTTTTTATTAAAGTGTCTGTAAAGTGTGTATTTAAATGAAAATAACTTAATAAAATTATTTTTTTAAATTATAGAATCACAATTACCAATTAATAAATTACATCAGCGAGTGTTTATAGAAAAAAGGGATATACTATGGTACGATCATTTTATTGCAGTAGCAATATTGTAGTAGATTTTTTGGTCTTGAATTCCAGTTTTGGGTATACTAAATACACCATCCGGTCAGTCTATGCAAATAAAATATTTATTTATTTATAATATTTTTGTCTACAGCGTGTGGGTGCAACTCCTGGACCGCAAGCAGCAGCGGCTGGAGCTGGCGCTCATCCCGCTGGAGCAGTTCAGCGCGCCCGCCGGCTACGACACCGCGCCCGCGCCGCACGCGCCGCCCGCGAGGGGACATGACGCGGCCACACAGGTACAGGGAGCAGGGATGCGTAGATAGATATAATAATAATATAATAAAGGCTGGTAAACCCAGAGTGCGCATGAGGTGGGGACACGATATAAACACATTTATCATGCGTACATACTATTATATCACAAACTAGAAACAGACCGCACTATGTACTGTAGGAATCTCTATGACCAATTTAAACAAAACTACCCGGACCTACATGCCGGCTTGTCAGGAAATTCCTACAGGACGAAGCGCATCTAACAAGCCCGTTACCACAGACAACTGCGACTCACTTGGCTTAGGCCCGTGAGTCCAGTTTAAATACCGCAGTACTGCGAGAGAAAATATTTTTCACCTTAAATATAATAATATAATATAATAATATTTCACTACATCACATACATTGGTCTGACTCTGAGATAGGTAGCTCAAGCACCTGTGTTACAGATATCAGAACCAACAGTGGAATTACAAATATATACGTATAATACTTTTCTTTTGTAAATACATACTTATAATACATAGAAAACACCCAGACCAATATAAACAGACATGTTCATGCATGGACAGGTGACGAGAGTACCTAACTATAGGATAAGAGACTTAACTATAGGACAAAACAAACTATACTCCAAACTGGAATTCAAGACCGAAAAATCTACGACAGATACGTCACTGTCAAATCTATTAAAGTCACTTATGTCATTTTCAAGTGACGTTTTTAGGTTTCGCCAACCTTTTTGGCATTATTTTTCTTATTATGCAGACTAAACTGTCAAGTTTCTATACATTGTTAAAATGTTGTAGGTAGATACCAAATGTTATTAACACCTGAAGTGTTACAAGCGCAATACCATCTTTGAAAACTAAAATTACGGATGGTTAAGTTTTTATTAAAGTGTCTTGTTTTTAAATGAAAAAAGTTAATAAAATATTTTTTTTAAATTATAGAATCACAATTACCAATAAATAAATTACATCAGCGAGTGTTTTTACAAAAAAGGGGTTTACTATAGTACGGTCATTTTATTGCAGTAGCAACATTGTAGTAGATTTTTTGGTCTTGAATTCCAGTTTTGGGTATATAATGTTAAATAATGATGTGAAAAAAAAACAATCTGATGCTGCACTGCTGAGTATAGGCCTCTTCTTTATTACGCCACTCCCTACGGTCACCAGCCAGCCTCATACATTGTTTCCCCGCTATACTAACTCTTTTCAAGTGTAATAACACATGTATTATTATTTTCAGAAAGACAAGATCCAAGACATCCAAGTCCTCATATCGGAGACGGCGCCAGATGCGTGGATCAACGTTCACGATATCCTGTACTTCTTGCCCAGCGAGGAGAGCGATAAGGTAATTTATTAATGAATATACTTTTAATGGGCGCTATCGCGTGGGAAACATCCGCTAGGTGGAGGCGTACTGTAGAACTGATGTCTATCTACACGGTGATTATACTCCAAACTGGAATTCAAGACCAAAAAATCTACGACAGATACGTCACTGTCAAATCTGTTAGTCACTTATGTCATTCTCAAGTGACGTTTTAAGGTTTCGCCAACCTTTTTGGCATTATTTTTCATATAATACAGACTAAACTGTCAAGTTTCCATACATTGTTAAACTTAATATTTTGTGGGTGGCCAAATGTTATTAACACCTGAAGTGTTACAAGCGCAATACCATCTTTGAAAACTAAAATTACGGATGGTAAGTTTTTATTAAAAGGTCTGTATTTACGTGAAAAAAAGTAAATATTTTTTTTTTAAATTATAGAATCAAAATTACCAATAAATAAATTACATCAGCGAGTGTTTTTAGAAAAAACGGGTATACTATAAAAAAGGGGTGTACGATCATTTTATTGCAGTAGCAACATTGTAGTAGATTTTTTGGTCTTGAATTCCAGTTTTGGGGTTGTTTTTCAATTGAGATGTCAAAATGTCACTAAACAACCAAAGACGTTGAAGTTGGACCTCAGTCTAACAGTGCGCCATCTAGCGCATTTTTTATTTAAATGTAAATGTTTTTCAGAATGCTTGATAGAAGACTTAGTTATAGGGATGTAGATGTTCACAGATACGCCCTGCAAATATGTGACTGTCCGCACGTATAATTATATAAATATATGGAGGCTAGTGTGAAGATCGGGATTGTGTGTGGAGATGAGTCAAACTCGTAGTCCAAAGTCGTAATGAATTTTATTTACAGAGGCCAGAGGCCTAACTATTTATACACAATAAAAACTTATTGGCTAATTATTTACACGAATCACAACACAAGTATTTTGACCAATCAGAAATTACTATCGGACACGATCCGGAGGACCCGCAGTATTTATGAGGAGTGACAGAGAGGGCGCGCTCGGACCTCTCGCGCCGAGGTATTAAATATAACCGGCGCGCTCCTCCGTAGCTCGCCAGTATCGAATGTGAGGCAGAGTGCGGATGACCGCCACAAATATAATGATAATATTCCAGATCAGCTTCATCTGGGCGTCGGAGGAGACCGGCCACCTGCACCTGTACTTGGTGACGTGCGCCGCGCGGCAGAGGGGCGAGCCCGCCTGTGAGTATGTAGATACACAAGAAACAATGTGGTGTTTAAAATACGAGAAAATAAGACTTGAAAATGTATAAAAATAAATTATAATAAATAATAAATTCACACAACATCGCTGACTCCGTACTAAATAGTTTATGCACTTGTGTTACAGATATCAGACAACAGAGGATTACAAATATAATACTTAAATACATAATTATATGTATATATTTGTAATTCCACTGTTGGTTCTGATATCTGTAACACAGGTGCTTGAGCTACCTATCTCAGAGTCAGATCAATTTATGTGATGTAGTGAAATATTATATTAAATATTATATTATATATAACACCCAGACACTGAACAAACACAAGTGTTCATCACACGAATGTTTGTCCAGGGTGGGGATCGAACCCACGACCTTTGGCGTATGAGGCAGGGTCACTACCATTGCGCCATCCGACCAGTCAAAAATAATCGTCTAATAAACATTATTATTGCAAATCAGACTTGATTCTTTGGCCAGAAAGTCCGATCTCCTATATTAAACATATTGCAAATCGGACTTTATTCTTTGGAGCAGAAAGTCCGATTTCCTATAATGACAATGAAATATGGTGTGAAATACAAATATGTATATTATAATAATACAAATAATGACAAATATGGTGTGAAAAGCCTTGAAATGGTTTTTGATATTGGACCTGTTAAATTTTTGTTCCCATACCCAATTCTGACCAATCATGCACGTTTAGTTACAGTGGTATAGCTGGAGGCACGAAAGTATAGCGATGACCGTTATTTTGCGCACTTGTAAAAACGAAGACTTTCTATCAAAATTGGTTTCTGCGCACTCAAGGTCATAACTACACTTTCTTGCCGCGGACTATAACATGGTGTTACAATGTACATTATAATTTTAGATGACTAGTGGCCCGCCCTCACTTACAGTCTGCCAAAAGATGGCGCTGGGTGTTTATTGCATCGCGCTACTGTTTTGCTTTTTCAGTTTGTATACAGGGTGTAACAAAAAGAGGGTTACAACCATTAAGGGAAATAATGTGTGCATTGTGTACGCCACAATTATATACGCCAAGTTTCAAATTAATAAAAAAATGTTTTAAGAAAAGATAAACAATCTTACCGTAATTCATTCATAAAATTTAGTATGCAAACAATTGTCAGGAATGCAAGGGGCAATAACTATTCAAAAAGGAGCGGTCAAAAGTTACGTACCCATCAGCAGATTGCTTATTAGTGATGTGCGAATTGAAATGGATTTCACGAAGAATCTGAATACAATG
This sequence comes from Cnaphalocrocis medinalis, assembly GCA_014851415.1. Lineage (NCBI taxonomy): Eukaryota > Metazoa > Arthropoda > Insecta > Lepidoptera > Crambidae > Cnaphalocrocis > Cnaphalocrocis medinalis. The sequence goes on from CM026303.1 coordinate 2,867,026, forward strand.
AAATATTAATAATCGAATATTAACTTGGCAGGTTAAAAACTCTAATATGAGATTTGTAAAGTGTGTCGGAATCGGTTCACTTTGGGTTGATACCCCCTTTTTGTTACACCCTGTATAAGGTTTGATGAAGCCTACATTTTATCTCTTTATAAATAGTATAGATGATTTAAATTAGAATAAATTTTGTCGACAGCGGTGATAGACATGATCACCGATGATGAGACGAACGCGGTGGGCCCGAACATCATCAGCAAGGAGGCCATCACCGCCGGCGAGTGGGAGGTGATGGGGAGGAAGATATGGGTGAGTTAATTTTTTTTTGGAATAGCAGTCCTTTGCAATTTATTATTAAGTTTTTTTTATCATTAAGTAAATATTGCACTTAAAAAATAAAAAATATTCGTTTAGCAGTTTCATCTTAACTGGTGGTCAAATATTTGCAATAATGTTTCCACTGGATATTGTATATGTATACCTACAATATTGATGGCTTAGTAAGGAGTTCGGTTAGTATAATTGGTAGTACAGCCACCCGGAATGTGGAAGGTTGTGGGTTCGAGTCCCACCTGAACCCTCCGAAAATATTTTAAGTGCAATATTTACTTATGGGTGAGTTTTTTATATTGTCATTGAGAATGAGATGGAGAGAGATGCGATAGATGGCGTTTCGTTGACGTCAGGTCCAATAACGAGTGGATTGGTTCCATTTTGACTTTTTTTTATATGATAGGAAGCAGACGAGCAGGCGGATCACCTGATGGTAAGCAATTGCCGCCGCCCATGGACACTTGCAACACCAGTGGAGTTACAAGTGCGCTGCCAAACTTTAATCCCCTTCCCCCCGGGTGGGCCTCCGGTACCCTCACTCACTCAGCGAAACACAGCACAGGGGCTGCTTCACGCCGGTTTTCTGTGAGGCTTTCACTCCGGTCGTGCTGGCCCGTTCATGCCGAAGCGTGGCTATCCCACTGTTGATTGTCTGGCGCACTTATTTATTTATGGCTATTATCGTGTTTTTATCTATTGTAATTTGTCATGTAATTATCTATTGTAATATTTGTGTCATTGAGGCAATCGACAGATTAGTATGGGAAGCGACCTGTATCGCGAATTTTGACGACTTCTTGGTACAAGTGGAGTGAATGACCTTTATTGCAAGTTTATCTGGCACGAACTATGGTTGATGGGTGTGATTGTCTGGCGCATTTATTTATTTACTAGCGGCCGCCCGTGACTTCGTCCGCGTGGAAAAGTAACTTTCTTTTTCGCAATAAAAAGTAGCCTATGTCCTTTCTCAGGGTCTAGATTATCTGTATATGTACCATATTTCATTTAAATCCGTTGAGTAGTTTTGGCGTGAAAGAGTAGCAGACAGACAGACAGACAGAGTTACTTTCGCATTTATAATATTAGTATGGATGGTTATGGTAATTGTCGCGTCTTTTCCCGCAGGTGGACACATCCCGCCAGCTAGTATACTTCCTAGGGCTCCGCGAGAGTCCGCTGGAGCGGCACCTGTACTGCGCGCCGCTGGCCCCAGCCGCGCGCGCACGCGCACACGCTGCTCACGCCCGTCGGACACTCCTGCGCCGTTGACATGGACGCGGTGAGTCATCAGCATAATCATCACCATCATCATCAACATCATCGTCATCACCATTATCATCATTACCATCATCATCACCATCATCGTCATTACCATCATCATCATTACCATCATCATCATCACCATCATCGTCATTACCATCAACACCATCATCGTCATCACCATCATCGTCATTACCATCATCATCATCACCATCATCACCATCATCGTCATTACCATCATCATCATCATCATCATCACAGCCATCATCATCACCACCGCCCGTCATCATCATCATCATCACCGCCATCATCATCACCGCCGTCATCATCACCATCATTGTCATTACCACAATCATCATCACCATCATCATCATCATCACCGTCATTTTAGCCAATAGACCTCACACCCGTCGGACACTCGTGCGCCGTTGACATGGACGCGGTGAGTCATCATCATCTAGTAGCTAGTATACTACACACGCTGCTCACGCCCGTCGGACACTCGTGCGCCGTTGACATGGACGCGGTGAGTCATCATCATCTAGTAGCTAGTATACTACACACGCTGCTCACGCCCGTCGGACACTCGTGCGCCGTTGACATGGACGCGGTGAGTCATCGTCATCATCATCATCAGTATCATCATCATTTCAGCCGATAGACCTCTAGCGCTGGACATCGTGCGCCGTTGATATATATGGACGCGGTGAGTCATCATCATCATCATCATCATTACTGCCAATAGACCTCCAATGCAGGGCATCGTGCGCTGTTGACATGGACGCGGTAAGTCACATCATCATCATCATCATCATCACCATAACCATCATCATCATCACCATCACCATCATCATCACAATCATCACCATCATCATCACCATCATCATCACAATCATCACAATCATCACCATCTTAAGCATCATCATCATCGTCATTCTAGTCAATACACCTCCAGCGTTGGACTTCGTGCGCTGTTGATATGGACGCGGTGAGTCATCATCATCACCATCAGCATCATTTCAGCCGATAGACCTCCAGCGTTGGACATCGTGCGCTGTTGATGTGGACGTAGTGAGATAGACAAATAGAGAATCAATGGGAACCCATCACCTTCCCATGGCAACACAACGGTTATAGGTACTGGCAAAATCTGGCGCGGATATTGCGTGTGTTAGGCACTCACCTCCACCACGGCCACTTTTACGGTACGGCACATCAATAGGTCCGACAAAGAACCAGAGTCACCGACATAGCCCACCGAATTAGCAAACTGAAGTGGCAGTGGGCTGGTCACATTAGCCGCAGAACTGACAACCGTTGGAGCCGTAAGGTCCTTGAGTGGAGACCGCGACTCGGCAAACGTAGTGTTGGACGCCCTGCTACAAGATGGGATGACGACATTCGAAGGCTGGCTGGAGTGGGCTGGATGAGAGTGGCCGAAAATCGGGAGCGGTGGCGTGCATTGGGGGAGACCTATGTCCAGCAGTGGACGAACGTGGGTTGCTGATGATGATGATGACATCAATAGGTTGGCGGCACTAGTATCGTCGATATAGCCCCTTAATCATGACATATATGACGGCCTCGATGGTGCATTGGCTAAGATATTTACCTGGGTTCGATTCCCGGTCAAGTCAATTTAGGAAACTACATTTTCTAAGTTTTCTTGGATCTGGGTATTCTTGGTAGACGCCCACAGTTAATTATCGTCATCTGGTCAACTCATAGTGCAGTCGTCTTAATGGAACTGTACTCTGTGTTCTCCTATTGGTTGTGCGTTCCATTAAGTCGACTCGACATAGGAGGCGAAAACCGAAATTAGCCTCCAGTGGTTTCCTTAATTTGAGACTAGGTTGATTAGTGTGATTGTCTGGCGCTTGATTCAATTATTTATATTTGTATAATGTTTGTCAACAGGAGTGCACAACAGCCGTGATCACAACATCCAACATCAGCTGCGTGCCCTGCACCCGCGTCTACCGCATCCTACACGACCCCGCGCCGCGCCTACACGCGCAGGGCACGCTCATGGAGAGGCAGGCGGAAGGTATGTTTGCCACCAGCAGGGCACGCTCATGGAGAGGCAGGCGGAAGGTATGTTTGCCACCAGCAGGGCACGCTCATGGAGAGGCAGGCGGAAGGTATGTTTGCCACCAGCAGGGCACGCTCATGGAGAGGCAGGCGGAAGGTATGTTTGCCACCAGCAGGGCACGCTCATGGAGAGGCAGGCGGAAGTATGTTTGCCACCAGCAGGGCACGCTCATGGAGAGGCAGGCGGAAGGTATGTTTGCCACCAGCAGGCACGCTCATGGAGAGGCAGGCGGAAGGTATGTTTGCCACCAGCAGGGCACGCTCATGGAGAGGCAGGCGGAAGGTATGTTTGCCACCAGCAGGGCACGCTCATGGAGAGGCAGGCGGAAGGTATGTTTGCCACCAGCAGGCACGCTCATGGAGAGCAGGCGGAAGGTATTTGCCACACCAGGCACGCTCATGGAGAGGCAGGCGGAAGGTATGTTGCCACCAGCAGGGCACGCTCATGAGAGGCAGGCGGAAGGTAAGTTCGCCACCCTACCCCGTACATTTTCCACCAACTTTTATTATAAAACCATTTACTTAAACGAAACATTTGATATAGCTACCAAGCAAAATTGACTAGACGCGCATACAGAAGTTTGAGTTGTGACGTCACACTTCAATAGCCATTTGTATAGAGCGTTTTTGGGCTTGCCCAAAATATGTGCTCTTAAAGTTGTGATATCTCAGGTAATTCAAATGAGAATCAAGTGATTCTTCAAACGATGTTTCTTAAATTGAGGCGTCTTTTGATTAAACACATAAAAAAATTTTAGTCAAATACCCAATTGTATGTCTGTATGTTTGTCCGTCATTTACGTCAAAACGGGGCGACGAATTGACGTGATTTCTTGAGTAGACATAGTTCAAGGGATGGAGAGTGACATAAACTACATTTTGTCTCTTTCTAACGCGTGTGAAACCGCGGGACGCAGCTAGTAATGTAATGTTATTTGTTTGTAGAGTCACCGGACACCCGTAGCTTCAACGGGTCGTGGGACAGCCGCTCCGGCGACGGAGATGATACAGACAACAGCGAATCAGGCCTGCTTATACGAGGTAACTATACTCTGATTCATAATCATGTTAAGTAAACTGACAGATGTCAATCTGTCATCCCCATACATTATCACTCAATTTGACACATGCAAAATGTCATATAGCATAGAAACTTGTAATTTTCATCTGTCAGTTTACTACACATGATTAAAAACCAGAGTATAATCCTGACACGCGCAAGGACCTATACTCCAAACTGGAATTCAAGACCAGTAAATCTACGACAGATACGTCACTGTCAAATCTGTTAAAGTCACTTATGTCATTTTTAAGTAACGTTAAAAACGTCTTGTACTTAAATGAAAAAAAGATAATAAAATGATTTTTTTAAATTATAGAATCACAATTACCAATAAATAAATTATATCAGCGAGTATTTTTAGAAAAAAGGGGGATTACTATGGTAATCATTTTATTGCAATAGTAACATTAGATTTTTTGGTCTTGAATTCCAGTTTTGGGTATAAGTTGTAATTTTTTAATGCAACTCGAAAATTTAATGATTCAATTTGTAAGGGCTCCCTTTTTTGCCAATTTGGCTACGGAACTTTAAAACTCGCCCCGTCCCTTCTTCCAGAGGTATCCCTATCAGTGACAAGCGAGATCCCCCCCGCGCAGATCTTCTCCACGCGGCTGTCGTGCGGCGCCGCGGCCGCCGATAGATGGCGTTACGTTGACGTCAGGTCCAATAACGAGTGGATTGGTTCCATTTTGACGTATCTTGTCATAATTACGAAGTCACGTACAAAACGACCAATGTCGTCAAAGTTGGACCTGACGTCAACGTAACGCCATCTATCGGATTTGGCATTTGCAAAAACCCTCATTTATAATAACCTTTTTCAGTTTTTTATATACAATATAAATTCATGAGTGTGAAAGTTAATGATTTTCGGAGGTAATTTATTCAACATTTTTATGCTCAAACTTACAAATGAATTGCCGTCTTTATGGAGCCCGATAGTTGAAACGGCAAGCCTGTTTTATCCTGACACGCGCTAGATGGCGTACTTGAGATGAGAACTGAGGTCCATCTACAATGTGATTGGTTATTTTTGATGTGAGATGTCAATATGTCACTAAACAACCAATGACGTCTAAGCTGGACCTCAGTTCTCAAGTACGCCATCGGATTTTTCACACGCAGCAAGCCCCCATTTATACGGGGTTTTTTTTTGCCATTTGGCTACTGAACTTTAAAATTTCTCCCGTCACTTCTTCCAGAGGTATCCCTATCAGTGACAAGCGAGATCCCCCCCGCGCAGATCTTCTCCACGCGGCTGTCGTGCGGCGCCGCGGCCTACTGCACGCTGTGGCGCTGCGGCCGCGCGGGGCGGAGCCCTACAGTGCTGCACGTGTACGGCGGGCCCGAGGTGCAGACCGTCACCAACAGCTACAAGGTAGATCAAATCAAATCATTTTATTTGTAAGACACAGGTGACAAGATACAGATGTTAAGAGAAAAATTAGGAGTAGCACATGTCTTGCTCTTTGTAGGCGTACAAATCCAATACAAATCAAATACAATTGTAGGATTAGATTATTATATGACATAGGTCGCATCACCAATGTTCGTCTACGCAGAAAAGTGCGTTATAGCCGATTGATTACGATTGCGAATGCTGTTGAAATACAGACTTTATTGCGTTACATTAAGATGACATTTCAAAAAAAATCCAGTGCTACTCACTGGATTTTTGCTGTCTCGCTCACGACTGCCGAGTGTCGCGGTTGCCGTAGCGGTTTCGTAAATTGTAGTCTATGATGTATTTGTTATATTATTGTAAAGTTTCATTATTATTGAAATCAATAAATGAATAACCGACTTGGCAAATGATGGATCTCACAACTTTTTACGGTAGTTGCGAGACTTTGTTTTTTTTGACAAGTATTGTTTTGATGGGATCTCATTCCTTTTTGTAGAAACATCTTAACATCTATTGAACTGCAAATATAACGTGGTAATCCTATATATCGGTATGGTATTTAATTTTATATACACAACGAAGTTACAGGGGGTCGAAAATGGCCTGAATTGCTTCGATAAAAGGATGGTACGGCCGTGCCGCTTTTTGCTCGACTTGGCGGGGGCACTGCCGTGCCCCCAGATAATCGACTGAGTATTACATGGATCTCACAACTTTTTACGGTAGAACAACTGAGTTGCGATACTTGGTTTTTTTGACAAGTATTGTATTTTATGGGATTGTTTTTATTTTGTTTCAGGGCATCCGTCAACTCCGCATGCATATGCTGGCGGCGCGCGGCTTCAACGTGGTGGCGGTTGACTCCCGTGGCTCCAAGCACCGCGGCCGCGCCTGGGAGGCGGCCATCAAGGGCAAGATGGGGCAGGTGGAGCTCGACGACCAGGTGAGACACTGTGACCACAACTACACTGTCACCCCCTCGCGGCCATCACAGGCTCGCGGCCGCGCCGGGGAGGCGGCCATCAAGGGCAAGATGGGGCAGGTTGAGCTCGATGACCAAGGTGAGACACTGTGACACACTATACCCGGCCATCACAGCGCTTCGCGGCCCGCGCCTGGGAGGCGGCCATCAAGGGCAAGATGGGGCAGGTGGAGCTCGACGACCAGGTGAGATACTGTGACACACTACACTGTCCCCTCGCGGCCATCACAGGCTCGCGGCCGCGCCTGGGAGGCGGCCATCAAGGGCAAGATGGGGCAGGTGGAGCTCGATGACCAGGTGAGATACTAATACTGCTTCGCGGCCATCACAGACTCGCGGCCATCACAGGCTCGCGGCCATCATAGCCTCGCGGCCATCACACGCCCATCATAGCCTCGCGGCCATCACACGCCCATGATAGCCTCGCGGCCATCATAGCGTCGCGGCCATCACAAGCTCGCGGCCATCACAGGCTCGCGGCCATCAAAGTCTCGCGGCCGCGCCTGGGAGGCGGCCATCAAGGGCAAGATGGGGCAGGTGGAGCTCGACGACCAGGTGAGACACTATACCGCCGCCTCGTGTGAGGTGCGGCCATCATAGCCACGCGGCCATCATAGCCTCGCGGCCATCATAGCCTCGCGGCCATCATAGCCTCGCGGCCATCACAGGCTCGCGGCCATCATAGCCTCGCGGCCATCACAGGCTCGCGGCCATCAAAGTCTCGCGGCCGCGCCTGGGAGGCGGCCATCAAGGGCAAGATGGGGCAGGTGGAGCTCGACGACCAGGTGAGATACTAATACTACCTCGCGTGAGGCGCGGCCATCAAAGACTCGCGGCCATCATAGCCTCGCGGCCATCACAGGGTCGCGGCCATCACAGCCTCGCGGCCATCACAGGGTCGCGGCCATCATAGCCTCGCGGCCATCACAGGCCCGCGGCCATCATAGCCACGCGGCCATCACAGGCTCGCGGCCATCATAGTCATGCGGCCATCACAGGGTCGCGGCCATCACAGGGTCGCGGCCATCATAGCCTCGCGGCCATCATAGCCTCGCGGCCATCACAGGCTCGCGGCCATCACAGCCTCGCGGCCATCAAAGGCTCGCGGCCGCGCCTGGGAGGCGGCCATCAAGGGCAAGATGGGGCAGGTGGAGCTCGACGACCAGGTGAGATATCATACTACCCTGTAGAATCGCGTGAGGCGCGGCCATCACAGCCTCGCGGCCATCAAGGGCAAGATGGGGAAGCGTGGCTCTCCCACGATAAAACTCGGTGGTTTCTTGACGCATTATTTATATGCCGCTGGTTTTCTCACGAACGTTTTCTGTCACCACCGTATTAATGGTAATACAATTTTGCTTGTGCTAATTTGATGTTTTGGTTGCAGGTAGAAGTATTACAGTGGTTGGCCAAGGAGACAGGCTGCATCGATATGGAGAGAATCGCCATACACGATGGAGTTACGGTGAGATATTTATTTTATTAGCGGCCGCCCGCGACTTCGTACGCGTGGAGTTAATTATTGACACTTACCGTCATATTTTGGACAATCCACACAATATATTTTTATAAATTGTAGCCTATGGTTATTCTGATGTATAAGCTATATGTGGTAAAGTTTCATTCAAATCCATTCAGTAGTTTTTACGTGAAAGAGTAACAAACATCCATACATCCATACAAACTTTCGCCTTTATAATAGTAGTAGGATTGGTGTCCCACGGCCATGCCGCATGCAGGGAAAGTACCTTTAATATTGTAGATGGAACATTTTACTGAAAGAAGACATTCTTTTAATTTCAAAAATTATCTGATCTGCATTCACAGATTTTTATATAATTACACGGTTGAACCGGGAATCGAATCCGCTTGGGAAAAAAATTGCCTTGTAGCTTTATCACATCAATCGGAAGGCTTCATTATAAAAAAAAATATAGCTACCAAACAAAATTTACTAGACGCGCATACAAGATACGAGCGTGTGACGTCACTCGCCTGTAGCCATTTGTATAGAGCGTTTTTGGGCCTGCGTAAAATATGTGCTCTTAAAGTTGTGATATCTCAGGTAATTCAAATTATAATTAAATAATTCTTTCAACAATGTTTCTTAAATAGAAGGGAATCTTTTGATTAAATACATAAAAAAATTTTAGTCAAATACCCTACTGACATTATCATCAGTAGAGTAGGGACAGCCGTCCCCCTGTGTATGCCCATGGTTGTGGCCAATTCTTTGTAGACCAGTGTTATCTACTATTTGTTGGTCATCCCGTTGTCCCCAGGCGGCTACCTCTCTCTCCTAGACCACGCGTCCCAACGTGTTCTTTTCTATATGTTTTTAAACTTTCGCGTTGCATTATATAAATAGTTGATATAAACGGGACTAAACGCGAGGATATTTAAAAATAAGCACATTCTAGCACTTGCTGCTTGACGATTCGACTGCGTTACAACAGCCGTGGTCACAAGCGAACTGGAGGCGCACGGCGTCGTCTGCTACGCCCGGCTTGTGCATCTTCGGATACCCTCTCATTTTCGATATTTGCACTGCCACTAAATAAACTGTCAGTGAAGTCACTCCGACACACTACACAATCACCGTAAACACCTAATTAGGTCGCGCGTGTAACATTTAGCGTTACTTACTAAGTACTTTTATGATTACCAATAAGTTGTGAATTATATTGGTTTTTGAAGAACATTCAATTCTACTCATGAATGTACTTGATTGGTTATCTGGTTGTCCCCAGGCGGCTACCTCTCCCTCCTAGGCCTGGCCACGCGTCCCAACGTATTCAAAGTCTGCGTAGCCGGCGCGCCCGTGACCTCCTGGCGGCTGTACGACACGGCCTACACCGAGCGGTACATGGGCGCGCCCGCCGCCGCGCCGCACGCCTACACGCGGGCCAGTGTGCTGGCTCACGCGCCGTTCTTCCCCGACCAGTGAGTGGTAGATAGATAGATAGATATAGATAGACAGACAGATAGGCCAACTGTAACACACTCAATTAATCAATGTCAATTCGACATTCAGTCGCCAGAACTCGACATATAGTCACCAGCACTCGTCAACTCGACATTTAGTCACCAGCACTCGACATACAGTCACCAGCACTCGACATATAGTCACCAGCACTCGTCAACTCGACATTTAGTCACCAAACTCGACATACAGTCACCAGCACTCGACATACAGTCACCAGCACTCGTCAATTCGACATTCAGTCACCAGCACTCGACATTCAGTCACCAGCACTCGACATACAGTCACCAGCACTCGTCAATTCGACATTCAGTCACCAGCACTCGACATACAGTCACCAGCACTCTACATACAGGCTCACGCGCCGTTCTTCCCTGACCAGTGAGTGGCTAACCAACATCACAGACGCCTACACTCAACACACCATAGGCCACAGTAACACCTCCTGGCGGCTGTACGACACGGCCTACACCGAGCGGTACATGGGCGCGCCCGCCGCCGCGCCGCACGCCTACACGCGGGCCAGTGTGCTGGCTCACGCGCCGTTCTTCCCCGACCAGTGAGTGGCTAACCAACATCACAGACGCCTACACTCAACATATAGTCCACAGCACTCGACATATAGTCACCAGCACTCGACATACAGTCACCAGCACTCGACATACAGTCACCAGCACTCGTCAATTCGACATTCAGTTCACCAGCACTCGTCAACTCGACATTCAGTCACCAGCACTCGACATACAGTCACCAGCCTCTACATACGGCTCACGCGCCGTTCTTCCTGACCAGTGAGTGCTAACAACATCACAGACGCCTACACTCAACACACATAGGCCACAAGTAACACACTCCTGGCGCGTTTACGACACGCCTACACCGAGCGGTACATGGGCGCGCCCGCCGCCCGCGCCGCACGCCTACACGCGGCCAGTGTGCTGGCTCACGCGCCGTTCTTCCCCGACCAGTGAGTGGCTAACCAACATCACAGTCACCAGCACTCGACATACAGTCACCAGCACTCGACATACAGTCACCAGCACTCGACATACAGTCACCAGCACTCGACATACAGTCACCAGCACTCGTCAATTCGACATTCAGTCACCAGCACTCGTCAATTCGACATTCAGTCACCAGCACTCGACATAGAGTCACCAGCACTCGACATAGAGTCACCAGCACTCGACATAGAGTCACCAGCACTCGACATACAGGCTCACGCGCCGTTCTTCCCCGACCAGTGAGTGGCTAACCAACATCACAGACGCCTACACTCAACACACATAGGCCACAGTAACACACTCCTGGCGGCTGTACGACACGGCCTACACCGAGCGGTACATGGGCGCGCCCGCCGCCGCGCCGCACGCCTACACGCGGGCCAGTGTGCTGGCTCACGCGCCGTTCTTCCCCGACCAGTGAGTGGCTAACCAACATCACAGTCACCAACAATCAACATACTTATTTATTGCCTATACCCAAAACTGGAATCCAAGACCAAAAAATCTACTACAATGTTGCTACTGCAATAAAATGATCGTACCGTAGTATACCCCTTTTTTCTAAAAACACTTTGCTAATATAATTTATTTATTGGTACATTTTGAGTCTATAATTAAAAAAATATTTTTATTTACTTTTTTTTTTCACGTAAACACAAGTCCCTTATCAAAACTTAACCATCCGTAATTTTTACGTTTCAAAGATGGTACAATGTATGGAAACTTGACAGTTTTAGTCTACTTAATAAGGAAAAATTTAATGCTAAAGGTTGGCGACGAACCCTGAAAACGGTCACTGAAATGACATAGTGGCTTTAACAGATTTGACAGTGAGTATCTGTCGTAGATTTTTTGTTTTTGATAGGGTATTTGGACTAATCTTCGGATATAGTCAAAAATATTTATTACTTTTCCTCCAAATTACTGGTAATAAGAACCAACGGCCAAAATTTGCAGTTAAAATTCTAAAGTCTAGCTGGTTTTTATGAGCATTCAAAGTTTCATGGGCAACGTCCATTTTTTAAAGTATCAAATTTAAAAAAAATAATTATTATCATTGAACTACCGTAACAATTTTTTCACAAACTTTTATTATGGAAAACCATTTACTTAAACGAAACATTTGATATAGCTACCAAACACAAATTTACTAGACGCGCATACAAGATTACGGGCGTGTTGACGTCCACTTGCCGTAGCCATTTGTGTAGAGCGTTTTTTTGGCTTGCCACAAATATGTGCTCTTAAACGTTGTGATATCTCAGGTGATTCAATCAGGAATCGGCGCACTGTCTTCAGTAATGTTTCTTACATTGAGAGTTCTTTTGATAAACACAGTATTTTTTTTTTGTCAATATCCCTATTTACCAGTTTAGATAATGTAATGTAGTACAATGTTGTTTTTGTTTTATGTGATCAGATTACCAGATGGTAAGCAATTGCCGTCGCCCATGGCCACCTACAACACCCCCTTCCCCCACGGGTGGGCTGCGTTTATTTATAGTTTACAGCCGTGGTCGTCAAACTGCGGCCCGCAGACGTTATTTGTGCGGCCCGCGATATAGTAGATTTATTTAATTACTAGTCACTACATATTCGTACTTATCAGAAATCAGTTTAGGGTTTTTTTGAGTATGCAAGTAATAGACATACATTTTTGCATTTATATGAATAGTGTGGTCTACTGTGGATAAGTACTTATGTAAAAGCTCATGAAACGCATATACTGCGGCCATGGCCCTGATGTTCATATTGATATGTGGCCCTTGAAGAGTAAAGTGTGACGACCGCTGGTTTACAGCATATTTTAGCGCTCTGTTCTATCGTTTGCAGAGAGGGCCGTCTGCTCATAATCCACGGGCTAGCAGACGAGAATGTTCACTTCTGCCACACCGCCGCGCTGCTCGCCGAGCTCGTGCGCCTCGGCAAGCCGCACCGCGTGCAGGTACACATCATCATCATAATCATTAATCATCATCATCATCCACGGGCTGGCGGACGAGAACGTGCACTATTTTTAAAGAACTAATTTCTAAGGACATCGACAAACCTTGTATACAAACCGAAGACCATGCTCGCCTGCTACATATCACATAAAAAAAAACCAAAACACAAGCGCGATTCAATTAACGCCCAGCGCCATCTATTAGTAGACAGTGGAACTACTATTCCGAAACCAAGCGAGGGCAGGCCACTAGTAAATAAGTTTTGAAAAATGTCGTAAACTAACCAATATTTTTTTTTATATACCCATTTAGGGTTTGCATTTGACCTCATCTCGCCTGATGGAGAGTGACAATGAGGTCTAAAATGTAGCGTGCTTTCCCAGAAGAAGCCTATTCACTCTCGACTTAAAGACACCCAAATTGTAGCTCTCTGGGAACACAGAAGCCGGCAAGTTGTTCCTTAGCAGTTCGTATTAATTAAGAAAGAAGAAGCGAAACGCTTAGGGGCCATCCATAAAGTACGTGACACGTAAAAGGGCGGAGGAGGTCGACAAACTGTGACAAGGGGTGGGAGGGGTGATAAGTTTCGTGACATCACATGTCAAAATCTATATACCCAAAAAAAATTCAAGACCAAAAAATCTACTACAATGTTGCTACTGCAATAAAATGATCGTACCATAGTATACCCCTTTTTTCTAAAAACACCCGCTGTTGTAATTTATTTATTGGTAAATTGTGATTCTATAATTTAAAAAAAAATATTTTATTAACTTTTTTTCATATACAACACTTCAGGTGTTAATAACATTTGGTATCCCCCACAACATTTTTACAATGTATGGAAACTTGACAGTTTAGTCTGCATAATAAGGAAAAATAATGCCAAAGAGTGGCGAAAACCTGAAAACTCAGAATTCACCACCAACTCATGGAAATTAGTGTAGACGTACTTTATGGATGGCTCTTTAGTACAAGCTGGTGGAACTTCCACAGTGTAAGGGCACTTTTCGTATTATGGTAATCTGATGATCATTAATGATGTTGTTTGTCGTTTCAGATCTACCCGGGCGAGCGGCACTCGCTGCGCGCGGTGCACGCGGCGAAGCACTACGAAGCCACGTTACTGCATTTTCTACACGAGAACCTTTAGATGCGTTGCACTGTACAATATACTTATACACACATCGCAATGTTGACTTTTATTGACTTACCACCACCACAAAATATAAAGGACACAGAAAGTAGATTTGCCCACTAAGAGCTAAAAACATGTCATGTACTCACGCATGCGCACTAACGGGCAAATACGCCTTTTCGACCACATTAATCCTAACTATGACATAAGATTGTCGAACTGTCGAGGTCTGTGGTAGAGGCCGCGCGCCTTATGTACTCATGCCGGGCAACAACCCTAGCATATGTCAACGAACTCTTCTAAATTCAAAATTATGGCTGAGTCTCCTTTCTGTGTCCTTTATATTTTGTGCCACCACTGCATACTTACACAAGACATCTATCACACTTAAAAAATAGGCATGACGAATTATTTTGAATTTGATATGCCATCGTAAGATTCCTCATTCACAAAAACAATGGTAAAATATTTACTTTGATATCTTAAAAACTTTCAGAGATATCACGATTTGAAAATCACAGTTTTGAACTTGATCAAAAACGCTCCATATAAAATCGCTACATATCCGTGACGTCACAAATATGTATTTTATACGCGTGGCGTATGCATTTTGTATTATACCTTAGTAAAATGTTGCGTTTAGACAACACCTTTCTTAATAATGTCACTTTTTTTTTTCTAATAAGAGGGTTTGCACTTGACCTCATCTCACCTGATGGAGAGTGACAACGATTGGTCTAAGATGTAGCGTGCCTTCCCAGAAGAAGCCTATCACTCTCGACTATAAAGACCACCCCAAATTGTAGCTCTCTGGAAATATAGAAGCCGGCAAGTTGTTCCATTCCTTAGCAGTTCGTACCAAGAAAGAAGAAGCGAAACGCTTAGTACGAGCTGGTGGAACTTCCACAGTGCTAAGGGTGGATTCCTTTCGTCTTTCCGCATTGTCCTGGTGGTAGAAAGGAGAAGGTTGGATCAGGGCGTGAAGCTCTTTCGAACACTCCCCAAAATGTCACTTCGATGGGTTATCCAATTATGCCCGAATTTTTGGATAATTTAACACTTTAACATCGACTTTCAACGTCCACATTTCTATCTGGCTCCATATAGTCTGCAATTCATTTGTAGTTTTGAGCATAAACATTTTTTAATAAGTTACCTCAGAATATTATTGACTTAGGTTTAGGTACCCACGCATAAATATAAATTCTAACTACCTAATATTATAAATCCGAAAGTAACCCTGTCTGTCTGTTACTCTTTCACGACAAAACTGCGGAACAGATTCAACAATAAAATACAATTTTTGTACCAATATTTTTATTATTTCGTTTTATTTAGGTAAGCATATTTACATCACCTTTTTGTAAAGGCAACTAAATAAAATAAACAATAAAATATACACTTAAAAGCATAATAAAATAATTAATGTAGAATTTACTACAATATTAATGTACTATTGCACTTCTTTATACGGATTCTAGGTTGCCACTACTCGATCGCCATAACCTTCAACCATTGAAACTCTACACATACACCGTGGTCTTTCAGACCGAATCCGAGTTATAGTCTGCGACAAGAAAGTGTAGTTATGACCTTGAGTGCGCAGAAACAAATTTTAATAAAGTCTTCTTTTTACCAGTGCGAAAAATAACGGTCATCGCTATTCTTTCGTGCCGCCAGCTATACCCTCCCTTTCATAACCTTTGTTTGGATGATCATTTAAGGGAAGATTTTCATAAATTAAGATGACCTCACTCCGCCTGATGGTAAGCGGTCGTGAGATCCAAATATGAGGTTAACAGGCACAAAAGAACAAACTAAGTACCTATTGCATGGACGTATATAAGGGGGGGGTTTTTTGACCTCATAACAGATTTAAAACAATTAATGAGGTCAGGAATAAAAGGTGACATTTTTTTTTTTTGGCTTTGGGCTTTAAACCTTGAATTTTATCAATTTCTGAACTGAATTGGTTCAATGAGAGTACATTGCAAATGCAAAATCCGATAGATGGCGTTACCTTGACGTCAGGTGCAACTTTGACGACATTGGTTGTTTCATAACATAACTTCATAATTTTGGCATGATACGTCAAAATGTAACCAATCCACTCGTTGTTGGACCTGATGTCAACGTAACGCCATCTATCGGATTTGCAGACACCCTCATTGAAGTGATTTTTTAAGTAGAGATAGTTGAAGGGATGGAGAGTAACATATACTACTTTTTGCCCCTTTCTAAACCCCATTTTAGGGAAGTGGGGGGCAAAAGTTAGTTTCATAAAATGGCGAAAGTGTCCATGAGCGGCGGCAATTGCTTACCATCAGGTGATCCGCCTGCTCGTCTGCTACCTATCACATAAAAAGAACTTCTGCAATCCTAAATCCCGATTTTTTGACCTCAAGTACCGATTTAAACAAATCGAACCTAGGCAACACACTTTTTTTTTATGTGATAGGTAGCAGACGAGCAGGCGGATCACCTGATGGTAAGCAATTGCCGCCGCTCATGGACACTTGCAACACCAGTGGAGTTACAAATGCGCTGCCAACCTTTTAACCCCATCCCCCCGGGTGGGCCTCCGGTACCCTCACTCACTCGGCGAAACACAGCACAGGGGCTGCTTCACGCCGGTTTTCTGTGAGGCAGTGGCATCACTCCGGTCGAGCCGGCCCATTCATGCCGAAGCGTGGCTCTCCCACAATTGTGTTTATTTATTCTGTGGCGCGTGCGGGTGCTGGCGGCGCTGGTGGCGGCGCCACGAGTCCTTGGTCTTGAAGCGGCCCTCGCAGTGCGCGCACGCGAACGAGCGCACGTCCTCGTGCGTCCGCTCGTGACGCTTCTGGTCGCATTTCGTGAAGAACCTGATGGACAGACACTCGTGATCAAGATAGCATGCAAACAAGACGTATATTTACAAGACGTTTATTTATTATACCAAGAGTTTTGATTTAATTTGAAAAAATCACTATAACCAAAACTGGAACCATAGTATACCTACCCCTTTTTTCTAAAAACACTCGCTGATATAATTTATTTTGATTCTATGATTTGAAAAAATAATTTTATTTACTTTTTTTCACGTAATTACAAGACCCTTTAATAAAAACTTAACCATCCGTAATTTTAGTTTTCAAAGATAGTAATGCGCTTGTAACACTTCAGGTGTTAATAACATTTGGTATCTACCCACAACATTTAAACAATGTATGGAAACTTGTCAGTTTAGTCTGCATAATAAGAAAAATAATGCCAAAAAGGTTGGCGAAACGTCACTCAAAAATGACATAAAGTGACTTTAACAGATTTGACAGTGACGTATCTGTCGTAGATTTTTTGGTCTTGAATTCCAGTTTAGAGTATAGATGGCGTATTGTAGGACAGAGGTCCATCTACATGGTGATAGGTTATTTTTGATGTGAGATGTAAAAATGTTCCTAAACAACCAATGACATTGAAGTTAAACCTCAATTTACTGTTTAACTGCCATCTAGCGGAATTTTCACACGCAATATCCCCCATTAATAGGTTATATCAGTGTTTCCCAAACTTTGTTATGCCATGACCCGGTAATTTTCACATTGACCCTTCAATGACCCACTAAGTACCTACTTTCAAACTTAAGCTGTTTCCGTACTCATGTTTAAAAAATGACGACAATGTCGCGAGTCGCGACCCGGTTATTTCGTTTTGGTGACCCGGTACCGGGTCGCGACCCGGCTATTGGGAAACGCTGGGTTATATCATAGGGTTCCGTGTTTTCCCATTTGGCTACCGAACCCTAAAAGCTAGGTATCTCACCTCATCCCACAAATATCGCACGGATAGTTCCTCTCCTTGACGTGTACAGATCGGATGTGGACCTTCAGGTTTTGCGGCGACAGGAACGTCTTGCCGCACTCCGGACAATTGCTTATTTGTCTTTTAACTCCATGCTCCTGTATTCTAAAAAAATATTTTTAAAAGTAAAGTATCAGCCTATAATACTGTCCCCATGCAGCGCAAAGGCCACCATAGAAATCAAGTCATCACTACTATGATGGGATTAGGCTAAGTCACCACGCTAGCTTAATGCAGATTCATCATCATCATCAGCAACCCACGCTCGTCCATCGAACCCCAGGACCCCCAAAACCCAACACAACAGATTGGCGAGCGCTAGCTACTGACAGAGACCAATGTTGGAGTTTGGGAGAGGCCTTTGCCCAACAGTGGGACAGTTTTGGGTAAAGTAAAATATCAACCTATATACTGTCCCACTGCAGGTCATAGGCCTCCATCATATAAATTAAGTCATCGCTACTATGATGGGGTCAGCCCAAACCACGATTGACTAATGCGGAATTTAAGTAAATAGGGTTTCTATAATCAAAGATATAGATACTTTTATGGGATAGGAGGCAGACAAGCAGACGGATCACCTGATGGTAAGCGACCAGCAACACCAAAGGAGTCACAAATGACGCTGCCAACCTTATAACCCCCTTCTCTATTGGGCCTCCATTTATTTATTCATTGTCGAAGCGTACGAGTATAGCTGGAGGCACGAAAGTATAGCGATGACCGTTATTTTGCGCACTTGTAAAAAAGAAGACTTTCTATCAAAAGTGGTTTCTGCGCACTCAAGGTCATAACTACACTTTCTTGCCTCGGACTATAGCTAGAGTATAAAATAATTTATAAATATTAGGAAATCAAAAATAAACTTTACCTATGCTCTTCCAACATATACGAATATCTGAACGTCTTACTACACAGCATACAATATCTCTTATGCTCTCCTATATTGTGCACCTTCATCATATGTTTCACCCTCAAATAGTGAGACACAAACATGGCAGAACATATCGAGCATTTCTTCTCCTTATGCACCGAAGTTCACATGCATCCTCAAACTCAGTCTATTTATATACGAAACTCCACATATCTCACACACATTATTCACATAATGAGTATTCATATGTATTGCCATTCTAGTGAAAGTATTAAACTTCTGTTCGCATAAAACACATTTTAAACCATTCTCCAAATTGTAAGGTATTAAGAAGTGGTCTCCGTCCCCAAATGGTATTTTGTGTTTGTCAGTCAAATGTGTTCGTAGTTCGTCGAGATTGGTGCATTTTTCATCACACGTTTTGCAGGACAATGATGATATATCTACGTTTCTGTATGACATGCCTCGGAGTGAGTTTATACGTAGCTGGAAAAAATATTTTTAAATTTATTAATAGAAAAATTTGCCTCACCAGGGTGGGGGGAGGTGAATAATAATAACAAATTCACACAACAACAATTCCTAAACAATAGCAGGCCTGTCCCACTCCGCGTGTAGGTATCGAACTTGCAAGTACATGCGGCGGCCCCTCCGGAGGGGCTAGTCAGTATAAACTAACGAGCGAGCGGCGACGCATGCGCGACAGTTGTTTGCGATATAAAGAAACGCACTTCTAGGTATGAATAATTGTAGGTGTTGAACGCTGGGCGGTCGGAATTTCAACTTTATTTTCTACTAGTGGCCCGCCCTCACTTCGCTTCGGGACCGTAATTCAGAAATGAACCAATAGATGGCGCTGTGTCCAATTACATCGCGCAAGCGTTTCGTGTTTTCGGTTTACCTATAAGCCTTGTCGTTGTCTATAGAAGTTATCTCTTTATAAATAGTATAGAAGATAAACGGTTTTTAGGAGTGGGCTTTCTGAACTTGTACTATTAAGTATTCTGTGACTATAAGCCAAATGGCGCTAGTAATAACTTTTTATCGGAATTAAATAAAAAGGAAGTAAAATTCTGTTAATTGTTTCGTATAGTCAAAATATTTAGTGGATTCTTGTTTTACGTTGTTGTTACACGAAATAGTTGTTATTTTTGGTTTGGTGGCAAAGTATAAGAGTATGTACAACGATTTTCAACTTACCTGTAAATGCCTAATATTCGAATGATTCTTGGAATGTTCCCTCAACTCTGCCATATTTAAATAGCTTTCTTTACAATGGAAGCAACCGAATTTCGTCTTTAAAGACTTGAATAGGCATAGGTTGGAGTTTAAAATTAGCTTGAGCGAGTTTTCACGGGATATGACTTGATTTTCAGATATTGGTATGCATTCCTTCTTTTTACTGTCTTTTGGTTTTGCTGAAAAAAAGTAAATAGAGCAATTAAATAATCATAATCATAATATTTATTGCTTCATAATGGTAGGTACATGTCTTATACATAAAAAAGTTTGCATTATGGTCCCTGCAAGGGTGTCGCAAATCTTAAACGCTAAATAATCAAAATATTTCTAATTAATTCAATGGTAGATAATAAATTTTACGAAAATAAAATCATCGAGGGGTTCAGACGAGACTCGAACCCACAACCTTCCACATTTTTTTATGATACAGGACACAGGTGGCAGACGAGACGACGTGTCAACTGATGGTAAGCGATTAACGCCGCCCATGGACACCTGCAACATACCGGGTGGTTGTGGGTTCGAGTCCGCTTGTATAATGCGTCAAGAAAATCTCGAAAACTGTATTTTCTAACTAATAGAGTTGCAATGTTATGCCAATGGAGCTATCATATCCTTCTGTCAATAAAATCGTGAAATCTATTCTTGAGGACTTATTACAGAGTTCCATAGTATTATAGACATTGGGGCTACTCTGTGACGTAAGCGGCAGTCATCATCAGCAACCCGACGCTCGTCCACTGCTGGACATAGGTCTCCCCCAATGCACGCCACCGCTCCCGATTTTCGGCCACCCTCATGCAGCTCACTCCAGCCAGCCTTCGAATGTCGTCATCCCATCTTGTAGCAGGGCGTCCGACACTACGTTTACCGAGTCGCGGTCTCCACTCAAGGACATTATAAGCTTTATTTATTTTTAAGCGGCAGTGGCACCATCAAATTCATTTCATGACTTTATTGACAACTTATATTACCATTTAAATAATTTTAACACAGCTTTTTTAAGAACCTTATATAGCTGGCGGCATGAATGAATAGCGATGACCGTTAGTTTGCGCACTTGTAAAAAAGAAAACTTTCTACTAAAATTGGTTTCTGCGCACTCAAGGTCATTGCTATTGTTTCATGCCGCAAACAATACCGTATTAGAAAGAAAACTAAGTACATTCATACCTGATATCTTCGCTATTTTCATATTACCAACACTGGTCTTAGGTTTCGGTGTCTTTATCTTATTATTCCCATCTTTTTTGCTTCCAGTCACTTTCTTAGCAACTTTAGCTTTCTTGGCTGACTTCGCTGTCTTGTCAGTCTTCGCTGGCTTGGCTGTTCTTGCTGTCTTAGCAGACCGTGTCACCATGACTGTCTCCGTGTTAGATTCTTGTATTTCAGTGTGTGTTTCGTTTTTTTCAGGTTCCGATTTTATTACGAAGACTTTTCCTGAAATATGTAAAGCACAGTCAGCCACACATAAGGTGGGCTAACATGCGCGCCGCGAGATAATTTGTCGACACTCGTATTGTGTCGGCGCAAGTTGCTTCTCGCTCACCTGACTGAGCGATGAGCGGGATAGAAGGATGCGCTCTCGCGAACGAGAGTCGACAAAATTTTGTCGCGGTGCGCATGTTAGGCCTACAGGTTACCACAATCTGTCAAATTTCGTTATTTGATATTCAACCTAATGTGTATGGCAGTAAGATGAAAGTCGATAGAAGTTTGTTGTTTTCAGTTTTAAAGATATTGATTTATATGACTTATGTTTTACCTTGTGTTTCATTAGTTCCATTCCGTACCAATAGATGGCGCTGGGCGTCGATTGCATCGTGCTAGTGTTATGACTTTTCGGTTTATACATTGTGAAATAGGCCCTAAAAATATTATGTTAACCATGGGAGAGCCACAAGTGATACCACGGCCACACAGAAGATCGTGAAGCAGCGCCCGCGTTGTGTTTCGTTGAGAGAGTGAGGGTACCGAAGTCCCAAGTTTAAAAGGATGGCACCGCACTTGTGATACCACTGGTGTTGCGGCTGTCTATGGGCGGTGGCATTCCATTACCATCAGGTGATCCGCGCGTCTGCCGCCTATCACATAAAAAGTATCAGCCTATATACTGTACCACTGCAGGGCAAAGGCCTCCATCATAGAAATCAAGTTATCGCTACTATGATGGGATTAGGCTTAATCACCACGCTTGCCGCCTATCACATAAAAAATAAATATACTAACCTGCTTCATCAGAAGTAAGATTGTCACCCAATTCCCATGCGAAGTCATCGTTGTAACGATCACTGGCTGTATTGTCATAGTCGTCATCTAAATCGCTGGTTGGTTCCGTTTTCACTTCATCTTCTGAAATTAATTTATACTCCGGTGAATATAAGGGCCTCGTTCACCATCTCTGAGTAAAGTGTCAAATACTTTACTCTTCAATTTAAGTGGGTTTGGACGAAACTGGCCCCTGGTACGCAGCCTAGTTAACAATTTAAATAATTTATTCAATATAAACACCAGGGGCCAATTTTCTCCAAACCCACTTTAATTGACAAGAAAACTACTTGGGACTTTACTCAGTGATGGTGAACGAGGCGCTTACTCTAATTACACACAAAACAGATAAATGAGTAAACTGAGACAACATCACATACATTGTCCTGGTCCCAAACTAAGGTTTTCCCTTGTGCTATGGAAACCAGAAACAACGAAGGAACCACAAACACCCAGAACTAACACAAATATCTGTTTCATCAACAAACATTTGTGTTGGTACGGGAAACGAAACCTGCAACCCTTGCATCTCAACCAGTGCTCAAACCATTGCACTAAAGCGTCCATAAAAACTTAAAACGAGATAGATATTCTCGTTTGATACAGGAAGGTTTCGTTGTAGACCCTTTTGATACACCGTAGTGGTAACTCACCATCAGCTTTACACAACAGCATCTTCATCAGTGTGTCTTCGGTGGCGACCACCAGTTTCTTGAAGTTTCGTCGCATCACGCAACTTGCCTATACATGCTTCACAGATAAGTTGCTTCAGCTGTGCGTGTTCTGAAACCTGTAACATAATTTAATTTGCTTATAAAATAAAATTTAAATGTTGTAAGATTTTGTAAGCCAAATAAAATATTATGTTAAGAACAAGTAATTTGACTATCTTTTAATAAAACTTCTTTGGTAATAATAATTTTTTATTTCCCAAAAGTATTATACTTTGCCCCCATGGTCTATCTAATGGTTTCTTACTATATATTTGAATTTTTGAACATTGATAGATATTTTCTATTGGACCAAAATAGAATTTACAGTGAACATAGTAATAAAAAAGCCAACGGTAGCGGGTTCGATTCCCACACCTAAAAATGTATGTTGATGAAACAGATATTTGTGTTGGGTCTGGGTGTTTGTGTTCCTTCGTTGTTTCTGGTTTCCATAGCACAAGGGGAAACCTTATTCCGAGACCAGGAAAATAGGACTAAGTGCTTGTACTAATAGGAATAAATGAGTACGTAAAAATACTTCTAAAATGACTTACAGTTAAATTAAAAGTATCCATCAGCATATCAGCATAAACTTCTTTTTCCCCAGCGTGATAGTAATCAAAAGAGAGTTGCTTTTCACAACCTTCTGTAAGACAACATCGGCATACACTACCGAGATTCATTTTCTGTCCTAATTTTAACACTTTTCACTTAAAAATATTTAAAAATTATCGCTTAATTTTGCGATTTCCACCAAAACAATACATTTTTTTGACATAGTTGACATTTGACATATTGATTGACAGCCGCAGCTGCACGTTTTGTTTCTTCTCCAAGTTTTTTTCAGCACCGACATTTCTCGCTCTTCATATTTTAGAGTGAAAGGAAAAAAACGTTGGATCCTAGAGGGAAACTACTTTATTCCTTCTAATGAGTATTTTCTACTTAAATGAAACATTCCTTTATGTTTTTATAGAGATAAATTGCATTCAAAGATTTATTGAAATGGGCTTTATCACTTTATGGGAATTTCTATCAACTAGCAAGTGTAAATAAATAAAATAAAAATACTTTATTTCCTTAACAATAGGTAGTTTTGGCTTAAACTAGGTGAATTTGTTAAAGTTTGTGGTGTGGTGGTGAGTGTGAGATATCCATAATCAATATATAAAAAAATGTTGACTGTCGATTCTGTTCTATTATTGTATTACTACAACACTATTGTCTGTCAATGTCATTTTTTTTGCCGTCCATTCCGTCCATAGCGATCGTCTGTCAATCTGTCAATCTTTGTCAACTCAAAAAGTAATTTATTGTGATTTTCCCAAATTATGGTTACGTAGCTATTAATTACTTATAATTTTTGTAATAAATACAGAAAAATGGACACCGAAATTATGGTGGAAGCGCTGCCATTGTTGGGCACTTGCAATTTGTGCTTGGAGGATGGTGCTATGAAAAGTATGCTTGTTTGCCACAAACACGACGGAATTGAGGAATTATACTCCGATATGCTTCTAAATTGTTTCTCTATTGATGTAAGTACAATTTAAATTCATCTCCCGGCCCATGTAACCGTTTAAAATGGATCTGTACACAATTTTTTTGTACCTTGTTTTTAAAAGTCTTGGAGACCTAAGCGTCTACAAAACCTGATTTATAGAGGCAGCTATATTGATTCTAGCAAATTTAACAACCACCTTTATAATAAAAGTTAATCTTACTCTAAAAACAAGGTTTAAATATTTCATAAATTATAAATTAACATAAATAAAATTGTGTAGCTTTATGGTAAACACTATAAGTACTTGCATAGTTTATGGCTTATTTACTAGGCTATAAGGATTAAACAATCGACAGAATTGTTTAGGTATTAACTGTGTTATTGTGAGCTCTTGGTTCAGGCATTTCTTGATAGCGTCTCAAATTTCGCCATTGTTTCAAATTCTGTGGAAGATTCCAATTAGATTCACATTAAAAGTTGATAAAGAAAAGTGTGTTTTGTGCATTCGTTTTAAAAGTCTTTGCTAAGTATTTTACATAATAACTTTTTATCTTTTTAAATTATTGGCAAGGAGTACTTTTATAGGAAGTCACTATACTTATTTGATTTCCCAACTTTAAATTTAGCTATACATAATAAAAATATAAATTATAATAGATATTTAACAATTAATTAATACTGTCTGTTCTCTGGTAGAAATCATTCTAAGTGATGTGATCGCCAAAATTGGACATTTCTGTTATGTCTTAGTAGTCATAAGAATAAAGATTGGAACTAAAAAATTTGCTCCCGAAATGAAGTGACTGCACTAGTAGTAGATATATAAAAAGATTATGGCTGCGTCATATGATTTCCCCTATTGTGAGATTTAATGTTATAAGGCCCAGACAGCAGACACATTGGAAAATCAATTGTTTTTCGCCTTTTAAATGGCTTTTGGGTCTTATGACTTTAATGAGATTTCTCTCTTACAAACCTGAACGCCCCCTTGGTCTAGTGGTTTAAGTAACGGGTCATGGGGTTGATTCCCAGGTTGAGTAAGGCAAATAAGGTGATTAAGCTGTAAGGTGGTGCCCTGATAGAGAAATGAAAGACAAGACTGTTGGGTAAATACTGACTATATTTCCAATAGATCATCCCTTAAATAAGAACAAAAGTAAGTTACACAGAATACATATAATAAGTCAGTAAGGTTAGTTAACATAATCTGATCAATACATCTCAAGCATATAGAATTTAGATATAGGGCTGATGTAATGTAAAGTAGACTCCGGTTCCCGCACTTAGACTTCTATTTGGTCCAGTGTGCATTTGGTTTCCTGGCTATTCTAGACAGCCCAACTCCGCCCAGAAGCGCAGAAGCTTCCTGGGATCTTCACAGGCTTTGCGGAGTGACATCTCAGATTCGAGGATTTCATTTCGTTGTTTTGTCACAGCATCGCATTCCAGGACTACGTGCGGGATTGATATTTTATAGGCTGATACTTTACGTTCCTTTTTACTTAAAAGTGTAAATGCATTTGCAGGTTGCAAGCATGGAGCTGGGTGACACAAAGCGCCTAATATGCGGAGCTTGCATCGACCGGCTGCGCGACGCGGCGCAGTTCAAGCGGCTGTGCGAACAGTCGCTCCAGGTGCTCGGGCAGGACGCGAGGACGCGAGGTGAGTGGTGGCAAGCGAGCAGCGCGGCGACATGAAGCGTCTGACATGCGGAGCTTGCATCGACCGGCTGCGCGACGCGGCGCAGTTCAAGCGGCTGTGCGAACAGTCGCTCCAGGTGCTCGGGCAGGACGCGAGGACGCGAGGTGAGTGGTGGCAAGCGAGCAGCGCGGCGACATGAAGCGTCTGGTCTGAGCAGCTGTGCGAGAAGTCGATCAAGGTGAGTGGTAGCAAGCGAGCAGCGCGGCGAACCGAGGTGGCTGATGTGAGCAACTATGGTTAATCTCCCAAGAAATCAGGTGATTTCCTCGGTGCGCAGTCGCTTTAAAGTCACTGGTCGCGCTTTAGAGCGACGGCAGCGCTTCGGTTCCCGGGTCAGGCAAATATTTGTTTCATGCCGCATGGCTCTCCCACAATGGGGTATTTGACAATTTTTTTTTATGTGTATAATCGAAGAAGAACCCCTTATATTTAAAACAAATTGTTGAAAGGAAGATTGATTATGATTTGAATTACCTGAGAATATCACAAATTTAAGAGCACATATTTTACGCGATCCCATAAACGCTCTATACAATATGGCTACTAGGTGTGACGTCACACGCACTATCGTGTCATGCGGTCTAGTCAATTTGTTTGGTTAGCCATATCAAATGTTCGTTAGTGTACATGGTTTATATAAAACGTTGTGTATAATGTGAGGGTAGTTCGACAATGATAAATTATTTTTATAATATTAGAAACTTTAAAATGGAACTTGCCATGAAACTTGACATGCTCACAAACAATTGGTTAAAGTATGTCAATTTTTTATATATCGGAGCACTAGTCAAATACTCTGTTAGTAAGTGCCTATACACTAACGATCGCGTTTAGTCACGTGATATTAAAGTATTTATAATCAGTGTTTTTTTTTCAGAGGGAAGTGCGGGTTGACGGCCCAGAAAGCTATAGAGAGCGATGGTTCAGTCCATGATGACTACTTCGAGAACAAGTACGATGACTTTTGCGATGAAGAGGACAATTTAAGTAAGTCATCCACAGGACAGTGTCATCTTTCTATGATAAGTGGCAGACGAGCAGACGGATCACCTGATAGCAAGCATTGCCGCCGCCCATAGTTGAGTCACAAGTGAGCTGCCAAGCTTTATTCTCCTTTCCTCCCGATTAGGTCTCCGGTACCCTCACTCACTTAACGAAACACAGTGCAGTACGTTAAAAGATTCTTCTTAAATAATTAAATAAAAATAAATAAAGCGCCAGACAATCACACCAATCAACCTGGTCTCAAACTAGGGCAACTCCTGTACTATGAGTACCAGGTGACGATAATGAACTGGGGGCGTTAACCCAGAACACCCAGACCTAAACTTAGAAAATGTAGTAATCTAATCTAAACACACACTTGTTGCAAGTGTCCATGGGCGGCGGCAATTGCTTACCATCAGGTGATCCGCCTGCTCGTCTGCTAACTATCACATTAAAAAAAAAACTACTATAATAATAATAATATAAAAGAGATAACTTCTATAGACAACGAAAAGGCCTTATAGGTAAACCGAAAACACGAAACGCTTGCGAGATGTAATTGAGCACAGCGCCATCTATTGGTTCATTTCTGAATTACGGTCCCGAAGCGAAGTGAGGGCGGGCCACTAGTCACATATAAAAAAAAACTACTTAATAACTATATTAAATAATGTGTTACTTCTTCAGTAATTGCTTTCTGTGTTTCTATAAGATAAATAACACAATATTTCACTTGTTACAGCACTTAACGAGTTCAAGATTAAGGAAGAGCCGCGAGAGGAGGTGCAAATCAAAATAAAAAGACCTAAAAAGACAATCACAACCAAAACTAGAGTACTCAAAATGTCTGTCAAAAAGAAGACTGATCTAACCGAGACGGAAGCCTTACTCAGTTCTGGATTGTTCCCTTTTAAAATGCGCAAGAACGGATCCTTCTCGTGTCTCCTGTGTCCAGAGAAAGCAACAGAATTAGAAGAGTTAAAAAAACATGTAATCAAACATAACAAGTCCAACATACGTTTGGCGTTCCAAAAGATGTTATTCTCGAGTTCACAACGATTCTACCAAATCGCCTCAAAACTACGTTGCAATATATGCACGACAGACGTTTCGGATTTTGACGAACTGAAATCCCACGTAGAAAATTGTAGTCAATTAAAATATAATAATAGGAAATGGAACAACCTTCCATTCAAATTAGAAAAAGATCAATTGGACTGTCCGGTGTGTAAGAAACGCTTCTTAAACTATGTTAGTTTGAATACCCATATGAATGTTCATTATCCTAATTATATATGCGAAAATTGTGGGAAAGCGTTCGCATCGAAAGCTAGATTGCGAGGCATATGAGAACTCACGAAGTTGGGACGTTCCCATGTCGCCATTGTAACGCAGTCTTTGATCGAGTCACAAAACGAGAGAATCATGTCTCCAAAGAACACAAGTCCGGAGTCAGATATGCTTGTAAGCGGTGTAATATATCTTTAACATCTTTCTATGCGAGACAGAAGCATCTAGCTGAAGTACATAATGAGGAGTTAAAGAGGTACAAGTGTAAAGTGTGTCCGCAGAGTTATATTACTCCGGGGCATCTGTCGAGTCATGTCCGGAGAGACCATTTGAACGAACGGAATCATAAATGTGATAAGTGTGACTTGGCATTTTATACGAAGAATGCTTTGAAAATGCATATGATTAAGCATGATGGGGAACGGATTCACACATGTAATATTTGCCAGAAGTCGTATCAGAGGAAAAAAACTCTAAGAGAACATCTGCGAATACACAATAACGATAAGAGGTTTATCTGTCCAGTTTGTGGGAGGGCGTTCACTCAAAAATGTACCCTAAAAGGTCACCTTAAGGTCCATGAGAGGAAGACGGACGATAGAATAGTGCCACCGTTACACTCGATATAGTAGTTAAGTGATAGATGGGTTGTTCTTCGAGATCTAAATTTTGTGCTTCTCAAATTCAATAGGCATGTCGAATTTTTAATTTGTTATGCCATTGTAAGATTCCTCAATCACAAAAACATTGGTCAAAATATTGACTTTAATATCTTAAAAACTTACCGAGATATCACGATTTGAAAATCACAGTTTTGAACTTGATTCAAAACGTTACGTAGCCGTGACGTCACCGCTATGTATTTTCTACGCATGGTGTATCATTGCTATGTGAAATGTTGCGTTTAGTGAACTAATTTCTGGATATTTTAACACTTTAAAACCCGTCGTGTCTGCGCTGTGTTACGCCGAGTGAAGGTACCGGAGGCCAAATCGGGTAAAAAGGGGGATAAAAGGCGGCAGCCGTCTGTTCGTCTGCCACCTATCACATAATCCGGTACCCTCACAGTCTCGGTCAAA
The DNA here is from genome assembly GCA_014851415.1 of Cnaphalocrocis medinalis. Lineage (NCBI taxonomy): Eukaryota > Metazoa > Arthropoda > Insecta > Lepidoptera > Crambidae > Cnaphalocrocis > Cnaphalocrocis medinalis. The sequence continues at coordinate 2,896,723 of CM026303.1, forward strand.
ACACAGTGCAGGATGCAGTCTTTATATACATTTTAAGATTTTGATGTCAAATATTGCATTTGAGGACTTTTACGAAAGTTAGATCTGGAATAATAACCCAGATGTGATTTTATTTGTTGAATTAAGTAATGTAAGTTGGCTTTATGAATTAGCAATCACGATCCTAGTACATGGCGGTATGGAATGGCGTAACAAATGTATACAGGGTGTAGCTATGAACATTTACATCTCTATGACCATGTGTAGAACACCAATTACCAATACGGCTTTTCGAAATCCATGGAATAATTAGTTTTTTCGACTCCCCATACATACCTAATGGCTAAGTCACGTAACCAACTTTATATGAAAAGTACAAAGTCAGTTACGTGATTTAGACTTGTAGTTGTATTAAGAACTATTTTGTTTGTAATAGAATAGATTTCTACTCTTTTTGGTAAATAAATACTATTAATTCACTACCATTACAATTCCCCATGTACTAGTGTAAGAATTATGTGGTCTGGAGCCCAATTCTCGTGCACTCGTTATACATATCGAATGAGAGATTTCCGTACATTCGTCCATACAAAATTCCGATTCGACTTCAATGTCGAGTGCACGAAAATTGGTACCCTGATAATTTTGAAAGTTTTATTATGACATTATTGGTATGTTGACAAGTTTCTACCATTTTCTACCCTAATGGTAGAAAATGGTGGTAAGGGAAAACATGGTGAGGAGACCTGCACGGTTCGGATAGTTTCTAAGACGTGTAATCATGATTCAGTTGGGTCTTTTAGTAATTAAAACCAATGATGTTGAAGTTGGACCTCCGAACAGTACGCCATCTAGCGTTTTTCACACGCAACAGCCTTCATTCTTGCTATAAATATAACAAGTTAAAAAAACAATTTGTCAACATGCCATATTTTGTTCAAAGATTTTTTTTATAAAAATGGTATTATTTATTCATATTTGAATAGGAACAAATTATGAAAAGACGATTATATTATTTGTGCAATAATGTTAAATAGATCTTCCTCTATACATAAAATAATGATAGATTAAATATTATTACGAATATTGAATTCTCGTTTATTTTTTTTAAGGTTTCAACCCCCCGCCGCAAATACGACGGCGTAGTGTAATAATTGGGAGTTATTTTAGCTACTTTTGATGGCCGCCGGTACAAGATGGCCGGTGCTACAACATTATTTTGACTTCATTCCCTTCATATAGCTATCAAATAAACGGATTTTAAATAGAAGATGGATTACTAAATAAAAGGCAGCTATTTATTAATGATAAATCTTTATTTGCAAATAATCAAAATCTACATTAACGATGTTTCTAAATACCACAGAATATACTTACAATAATATACAATTTTAAGAACTTAAAATGTATTGTTGACTTAAAAATTATGGTATTAACAGCCTATGAAATTTGTACGAATTAGAGATGGAAAATTCAAACATGTTGCCAGTATTTTAAAAAACTACTATAATGGTAGTTTTTAAACCAATTGATTTGAGACTAAATTACAGGTATTTAAGGAGTCCTACCAACACTGACTGGAAAAATAATAAAAAAAACCAGTGATGAGAAAACTACCAAAAATGGTAGTTTTTATTTTTGAAAGTTAGTTACGTAGTGGAGGTTGAGGACCTGTTAAGCAGGTTTAGGCGACCTTCTGGAGGTACTCGTCGAACAGGTACAGGGCCATAGGAGAGGTCCTGGCCGTTGTTGTCTGTGATGAACTTCTTGAGGTCGGTGGTGTGGCCGGCGAGCTCGCGGATCCTCTTGCCCTGGTCTTCGATGAACTCCTCCTCGAGGTATTGGGCGACCTGTGAACAATTAAATAAATTCATACAACGTCTCATACATTGACCTGATTCCTTGTTTTTAAGTGATAAGTGGCAGACGAGCAGGCCTATCACCTGATGGTTTTGAAAAGAAGAATTGCCGCCGCCACTGGTGGATACGAATAAATTTATGTATTTAATACTAGTGGCCCGCCCTCACTTCGCTTCGGGACCGTAATTCAGAAATGAACCAATAGATGGCGCTGTGCTCAATTACATCGCGGAAGCGTTTCGTGTTTTAGGTTTACCTATATGCCTTGTCGTTGTCTATAGAAGTTATCTCTTTATAAATAGTATCTTTAGATAGAAGATATAGATAATTACACAGGCTCTTAAACCTAATTACTATTAATTAGTTTATTAGTATTATTTTCTATTACTGGTAGTCACACTGACTAACGCTTTACCGGAATTCATGCTCACGCTTGACCACAATCGCACCTGATGGAAAGTGACGATGAGGTCTAGGATGGTACGCGTTTGCCTAAAGATGCCTGTTCACTCTTGCCTTAAAGATGTCCAGATTTTAGTGTCGGGAAAAACAGACCTCGGCAGGGAGTTCCACTCCTTAGATGTCCGTATGATAAATGAGGAAGCGAATCGCTTCGTTCGGGCATCCATTGGCACAGAGTAATCTTCTATACTATTTATAAAGAGATAACTTCTATGGACAACGACAAGGCTTATAGGTAAACCGAAAACACGAAACGCTTGCGCGATGTAATTAAACACAGCGCCATCTATTTTTTTTTATGTGATGGATAGCAGGCGAGCAGGCGGATTACCTGATGGTAAGCAATTGCCGCCGCCCATGGACACTTGCAACACCAGTGGAGTTACAAGTGCGCTGCTAACCTTGTATCCCCTTTCCCCCAAGTGGGCCTCCGGTACCCTCATTCACTCTGCGAAACACAGCACAGGGGCTGCTTCATTGGTTCATTTCTGAATTACGGTCCCGAAGCGAAGTGAGGGCGGGCCACTAGTATGTAATAAAGATATTGAGACACTCACCTCAGGGTCATGGAGATGAGGGCTATTCCTGGTGGCCTCCCGGTGGATGTAGAAGGCGCGCTCGGCGATCTCCTTCTGCGTGTCGAGAGCCTTCGCCAACGACTCGAGCTCGTGCAGTTCCACTGTGTAGTTCTTCTTCTCCACCGGCTTCTGGGTGCTGCGCTGGGCGAAGTTCATTTCGTCACCTGGAAGAAGTAGGAAATAATTATTGACCACAGAAAATACATAACAAGGAACAGTAGAAGTAATATAATATTGGGTCTTTACCTATGAAATTGGCGTTTTTTTTCTAAACAAGATAAATAAATAAATAAATTAAGACAACATCCATGCATTGTCCTGGTCCCAAACTAAGGTTTTCCCTTGTGCTATGGAAACCAGAAACAACGAAGGTATCACAAACACCCAAAGATGTTTAAGTTTAACTCTTACAATAACCAAAAAATTATATACTACCTACAGATTATTTTTATTTTGATTTTCGACTACATTTAAAATATTTACACAAAATTCGGATCAAATATTTTCGTATCCTTGATGCAGATAGAATCTTGAAAGTGACTCTTTTTTTTTGTAAGGCAGAATTTAATGTTTTCACCATGCGTAACTTTTCAAATGGGCATTTTTTTTTCTTCTGAAATACAGTTCTACACATACCTTAACATTGACCATAAAAGTACAATTAATTTTAGATTAGTAGCATTGAACGTTAAACGTTACATAATTATATTTTAAAAAATGTTAGTATGGGAAATCCAACATCTAAAAAAATCCATACAAAACGCCAATTTCATAGGTAGGTCACCCTACTAGCATAGGTATTGTCCGATTTTACACAACAAAGAAACCATATTATCCGTGTCCACACTGAGTTTGTCACACTGGCTACTACTTATAGCTGGAGGCACGAAAGTATAGCGATGACCGTTATTTTGCGCATTTGTAAAAAAGAAGACTTTCTATCAAAATTGGTTTCTGCGCACTCAAGGTCATAACTACACTTTCTTGCCTCGGACTATATTGGCACAAAAGTTTGTGCTACTGGTCACTACGGAGAATTCCATAATGAATGATTCACTAGGAAAGAAAGAAATAACATTTATAAAAAAAAACTGTAGGTACTCACCTCTCATAGTGACATGCTTGATGATATCAATGCTCTTCTCCCAGGCATCATCAGACAACTTCTTAAACAGCTTGCTGAAGCCAGCCCTGTTCGTCTGGTAGTTGTTGAAGTACGCAGCGGAGAGGAGGTACTCATACGACCTCTCGATGTGGAGGTTGGCGTACGCTTGCAGCTCGGTGGCGACGTTGCCGTGGCGGCCGTACTCGCCGTAGATGGCGTTACACCGGGGGAGGGCTGGGGACAGAAGATATAATATATATGTATGTTGCAGGCATCTGGTTGAAACAGCTATTTGATTGGATGAATAGCGCGTTTATTGAATAGCGACGTTCAATTGAATGACTAGACCGAACGTTGAATGAATAAGCCTCACTCAACGTCCAACAAATTAGCTGATTGAAACATAGCTCTTTGAACATAGCGGACGTAAAATCAGTCAGGTGATTGTAATTTAGTTCTTTTTTTTCCACTGCGGCGTTGGTGCTCATCAAAACAAAGATGGCGTCAAACAGCTGGTACAGTTCGAATAAAATAGCAATGTGTTGATTTTTTTTTGCGAAAAATAACTTATTAATGTGTGTTATTATGTCATGTTATATTTTTTTTTATCTAAAGTAAGTTATCTTTTAAGTTTCGAACTTATCAAACATTACAAAGTCAGCTATATCCCATTCAACGACTATGCTAAATAACGTTCAGTCAAGAAGTTGAACGTTATATTAAACAACTTGACGAGTTGTCCTTTAGTTATTCAATTAAACGTCGCCATTCAATGAACGCGCTAGTCATCCAATCAAATAGCTGATTAAACCAGATGACTGCGACAGATATATTATATTACATTTATATATTTATATTTCACTACATCACATACATTGATCTGACTCTGAGATAGGTAGCTCAGGCACCTGTGTTACAGATATCAGAACCAACAGTGGAATAACAAATATATACGTATAATACTTTTCTTTTGTAAATACATACTTATAATACACTAGCGGCCGCCCGCGACTTCGTCCGCGTGGAAAAGTAACTTTTTACCACACTTTTAACCCCTAACAATAAAACCCCTTTTTCGCAATTAAAAGTAGCCTATGTTCTTTCTCAGGGTCTAGACCATCTGTATACCAAATTTCATTTAGATCCGTTTAGTAGTTTTGGCGTGAAAGAGTGACAGACAGACAGAGTTACTTTCGCATTTATAATATTAGTATGGATAGAAAACACCCAGACCAATACAAACAGACATGTTGCACACAAATGTTTGTACTGTGCGGGGATCGAACCCGCAACCCTTGGCCCAGGCGCAGCATTCACAACCACTGAACCAACCGGATCGTCATAATAAATTAATATTCGACCGAAGTGATGGCCTCACAAAAGATCGGCGTGAAGCACGCCTGCGTTGTGTCGAGTGAGGGCACCAGAGGCCCAATTGGGGGGAAAAGGGGTTAAAGGTAGACAGCATTCTTGTGACTCTACTAGTGTAGGAGGGTATCTATGGACGGCGGCCATCGCTTACCATCAGGTGATCCGTCAGCTCGTCTGCCACCATTCACATACCTACCAACCTTTAGGTAAGTGGGTAAGTACTTCACATCTCGAAATATTATTAGACATACACTTAAGATAAATTCATACATTAAACAAAGAATATCTGCTTCTTATACTATACAAAGTTGCATATCACAAGATAAACTAGATTTTAGTTACCTACACAAGATTATACTTTAGATAAAAGTACCTATCATACTCATAAGTTGGTAAATATTGTGATATCAGTTTTTATTTTATTTAAAATAACTTATAGCAAGGCTGAAGTAAAGATCAGGGGGGCAATTCTCGATCGCTCAACATTGAAGTTGAGCTAGAGATTTGTATGGACCAAAGTAGGAAATCTCTATTTCGATTGGGCCTCCAGTACCCTCACTCACGCAGCGAAACACAGCGCATGCACTGCTTCACGCCGGTTTTCTGTGAGGACGTGGTATTTCCGGTCGGGCCGGCCCATTCATGCCGAAGCGTGGCTCTCCCACTGTTACTATTATTTGTGTAGACTTACCCAAAGTGTTGGACGCCTGACCGCAGTCAAGAGACACGTCCTGGTAGCATGCGTCGGCGGCGAAAGCGCCGCTCACCGCGAGAAGGCACAAAACAGCAGATGACAGCATCTTCATGGTTCTGTAAGGGGATAATCTTTGGTCATTTATTTAAAAACGAATGCGCGCGCGATGTAAACATCCAGCGCCATCTGTTGGCAAATACTGGAACTACTAGAATAGCAAACTATGTCCCGGAACGAAGTTTTTCAATCAAACAATAACTTATTGCCAATAATACATATATATGTATACCTACTACCTACCTAACTGTCAGCAGGAGATTACCTTATATCGATGTTTGAAATAAAAATAAATTCAATAGAAAAATTAATCTTGTCCAACCAATATTACGAATGAAAGCATATTGATTGACCTCCATGACACAGATGTTAAAATAAATTATTAATTTTTTATAGTTTTATTAACATAATCATTTAGAAAACAATAATTAATTTTTATTATTCTTTCAAATTAACAAATGAAAGACTATGTTCAAAACATAAAATCATGAAACAACAAAAAAGACATTATGACGTAAAAATTGTTGATGCGTGTATTTAGTAATACGAAATTTCGCTGTAAGTCTCACAAGCATCGGTGGTTCAGTGGTAGAATGCTCGCCTGCCACGCGGGCGGCCCGGGTTCGATTCCCGGCCGATGCATAAACTTTTTCTTTTGATCTTATTTTTATTATTATTTCTTTCAAATTACGAAATCATTATTATTCTTTAGAATTTGAAATTTTTTTTTTCTTTACAAACAAGTTTAGTGTTAATAACAGTTAAGGTTGACACAGAAGCATCTATTTGCTTTATAATATAAATCTCCATTTACAAGACTTCTGAATGACTTTAAAATATGAATATTTATTCAAATCAAAAATTCCAATCCTAATAATACAAAATCGGATTTGAAATCAAATTAAAATATTTGTTTTGTAAATTTACTTCTATATTCTTTGCATGATTTGTAAGTGCTATGTTGGGAAGTTCAAATTATTATCATAAATCATACTTATTTATTACATTAAAATCATAACAGCAATATATTTATGTAGGTTTGTATACCTTCACATTATTACTAAAATAGGTATGTTGGTATATACCTTTTAATAACAAAATATTCAAAATGGTACATAGCAGCACACCCAGAAAACTATTTGGTAAATACAAAAACTAGACCAAACAATAATTACTGAGTGAGTAGTTATCTTTATTTAATTTTTACTGTAAGTACATATTAATGTTTTGAAAACCTACAAGTTGAGGTCATTTTAATATTTGATTATGTACTAAGTAGGTACCTAATGATGTTCATAATATTTATTTTCTTTATTGTTACATAAGTGTCAATATGGTTACACCGTAACTGATTGTAAACAAAATTATTTCAAACAAATGCATCTCCACGAAGTAGGGTAGTGTACTTACTTGATTACAAAGTTAGTTTGCATTCATGACCTAAAATCTATTAATAATATCGGAGCTCCATAAACTTTACATGTTTAATCATTTGTCAGCACTCAGCATTGTTATTTGTGATACACATAATTGATTAATTTATTAGTGCCTTTATCTTTGCTGTTATCATGTTATTAAAATAAAAATCACTACTTGTGTAGAACCATGTTAATCCGGATTTCAAATTCACGAATAAATTCAAATTGTTTAATTTTTGAAAATTGCCTCCCTTCAAATGTTTTTCTATTTATTTTTTTAATTCAAGGGCAAAGAAACAAAAAAAAACAAAAACGGAAGTAGAAAAGGAGGTCTGAGTGTGTTCTAACATCAAGAGCCCAAGAAGGTCAAAAACAAAAAAGTCCGACGGTAGAATATTATTAAGGATAGAAGACTCACCAAACTGCGATGTAGTTTAGAAAATTATGGAAATAATAACGCAAGATATCCGTCAGAAGTGACACCTTTACACACACTGGCGCAGAAGGCGACCTCCCAACACAAAGACTGCGATGCGAAACTGATAATACGCCCCAGCAATACGGGGAAACTCTATTTAATTGCACTTTATCCGTGGACTGATAGACACCCGATTTGTATTGACAGCAGTATAAAATAATTTCATTGTCAACCCGAGTTTCTGCTTATAATAGTGTTGCCGTGCTTCAAAATCAAATTGCCCCAAATTGTCTTTGTTTGAAGGTATTTATGAACATTTCTTATCATTAGCATACTACAATAACTTATGTGTAAACAGATATAGAAGATGACTAGTGTGATAACTGATAAATAGTGTTATTTTTCATAAATTATATACCTCAACTTTAGGCACAATATTGAGGCAGGCATCACCACTACTCCACCCCCCGCAGCAACAAATCTTCTTTGTCCCCTCTGCGACCCAATCTGTGACGTCATGTGAACTGTCATACAAAGGAAACTGAGGTTTTGTGTTGCAAGAAATTTCTCGTCATTTCATCATTTCTTTGTATTTATAATATTTTCAACTCAAAAGACTACGTCAAAATATTTTATATGCAATTTTCTATCCAAAATAAAGCTTGAAAAGACCTATTGCATGAGAATTTCATCAAAAATACAAGGAAAAATTCCACTGTCGGCCTTGGAACACAAAACCTCGCGAGGTTTTTCGTTCCAAACTGGTACTTTCCGTCTCGCTCGCTCATGTCATTCGATAGAAACCTCTTGTCAACACGAGATGGTTGTGTTATCGATGCGTAATTCATTATTTTCGTGTAATCAGAGCCATTGGTGCTTATAGTCTCCTTTGTTACCATTTTGTCGTGATACAAGGCGCCTTCTGCACCAGTGTGTGTAAAGGCCCGACTTTCGCGAGTACTCCCAGCGCTTTTTCTTTGTCAAAAAACAATTCGTCAAAGTAACTGTGATTTAATTTTAGAATAATCATGAAGATGATGCTGTTTGCCCTCGCTGCGCTGCTGGCTGTATGCGCCCCTGCATATGCAACACAATGTGAGTAAAAAACATTTTAATTTTTTTTATATTTTTGCAACAAAAACTCCATAGTGCTACCTACTTCCGGTCTCCAAAAAAGAAAAAAAAAAGTTTTTAAAAATATTCCCGTTCTCTTTTCAAACTTTTCTATTTACCTTACTGTTTAAAAGTTAAGTTATCTAATAATTATCATTAACTTGATTGTTTTGTGGTTTGCATAGCATAACTCAAGAAGTCTTTTTAGCCTATTACTTATTAAATAGGTATGATTGTTCATTTGCTCTGAAATTATTTATAACATTCCACTTTTAATAAGGTTTAGGTTTTTTTTAAATCATGTAGGTAAGTATACTTGCTTTTATACAATACTTACCTACCTACAACCTACAAGTTCATGAAGTGAGGTCAAAATTACCAATTTTAATTAGCAAGGTAAGAACATAAACAAGACTGTTTATGTAAACTTACTGAAGATAACAATTTAAGTTTAAAGCGACAATGAGGAATAGTCAAGACCAAGCTACAAAAATATTCGACTATCCTAAAACCTAAACTACCCTCATTTACCCACAAAAAAATGTATTGATTCACATCTTAATGTCTATAAAGGTACAGCCACACATAAGGTTGCTAGATTCGGTTGAATTTCCTAAATTTTTATTGAACCAATTGTGTACATAACTTTATGTGAGAATGAAATAAAGATTTTTACAGTTTGTATTACTTACATACATTGAGGAATGTCCATAACTTAAGTATAATGCATCTAGAAAGTTTTAAAACAGATTTTTGGGGGAATAGCGGAGTCCTCCATTTTATACCATACATATTTAATATTTATGTATTTATTAAGATGTATTTATTTATCTTATTACCTACATAAAAGATCTGCACTGCCTTACCCCTTGTTAATTCCCAAAGGTTGTCTGGAAGAGATCGCTATTAGCGATAAGGCCGCCGATATTGTATTTGGAAATTACTATTAGCATTAAGTTCTGTAATGTGTTGTGCAATAAAGAGTATCTATCTATACATAACAATTTTACGACTTCATTGACTCATTAAGAACAACGGGGACTTTTTCACATGCAGTTTCTGAAAAATTCCGCTAGATGGCGTAGGTACTGTAGAACTGAGGTCCATCTACACGGTGATTGGTTATTTTTGATGTGTGTTATCAAAATGCCACTACATAACCAATGGCGTTGAGGTTAGACCTCAAGTCTAACATTACGCCATCTAGCGGATTATTCACACATGATCGCGAAATTTGACAGATGTAACAAGTTGATAACTTCATTATAGTGGGTGTCTTTACATAACTATAGCTGGAGGCACGAAAGTATAGCAATGACCGTTATTTTGCGCACTTGTAAAAAAGAAGACTTTCTATCAAAATTGGTTTCTGCGCACTCAAGGTCATAACTACACTTTCTTGCCTCGGACTATACTATACATTGAAATATTAATGTTGTATTTAAAATCAAATCAATATTTGAGATAAAAGAATCACATGTGTTTTATTGGAAGTTTCAATTGACATACAAACATAATTTATACAAAATAAATTATATACTGCTATTCTATTATCACTGCAATTATATTGGCAAGAGGTCAAGTGATTATAAACAAATTATTAACATAAATAAAAGGTAAGTATACGAAATCGTAATGGCTTACCATCAGGTGATCCGTATGCCTGTCTGCCACCTAGGCTCTCATTGCTCATATTATGCTCACAGTAAACCAACGTGAAGCAGCTTGCGCTGTTTGTCGCCGGTTGGGTAAAGGTACCAGAGAGGCCTTATAGGGGGGGGGGGGGGGGGGGTTAAAAGTTGGCAGCGCACTTATAAAACCACTGGTGTTGCGGTTGTCCATGGGCGGCGGCAATACCATCAGGTGATCCGTCTGCTTGTCTGCCACCTGGAACTGGTACTTACGGGAATTCCCTGCCTTACCATATCAATGGGGCTACCATACCCTATGATTATGATCTAAGCGACAGAGGCGCCATCAGAGACATATTTGTCTATAGAATTTATCTCTTTATAAATAGTATAGATAGTGGCCCGCCCTCATTTCGTTTCGGAACGTAATTTTGCTCATAGTTCCAATCTGTGCCAATAGATGGCGCTGGGTTTTGATTACATCGCACAAGTATCTTCACTTAACATCAGTTGTGATCGAGGTCAAATGCTTTTGTTTGTTGTAGAATAAAAATACAATCACACCAATCAACCTGGTCTCAAACTAGGGCTACCCCTGTACTATGAGTACCTACCAAGTGACGATAATTAAGTGGGGGCGTCAACCCAGAATACCCAGACCCTAGAAAACTTAGAAAATGTAAGTTTCTAAATTGATTGACCGGGAATCGAACCCGAGACCTTTCGCCACTGCGCCAACGAGGTCATTAAAAAAGTCGTATAAGCCATGTGGTTGTCTACAGAAGTTATCTTTTTATAAATAGTATAGATTATACTAAGAACATTAAAAGTAATCAGTGTTGTACTGATAAAAACTTTGATTACATTTTACTAATCAGCATAATTATGAAATCATGTTATTTGGAATCCTTTTTATCATAAAACACATGTTTGACATTATTTTAAGCCATGTAAATGATATCTTTTATATCAAACTGATGAATAATTTTATTGGTTGACTTCAATCACAATATAACTACTTAGCTACTTGTTGATTTAAAACGTATAAATAAATGAAATCTCACAACAATTCATAAATTGACCTGACTCCGTACTTAATATAACGTCTAGCTGGTTTTGTGAGCATTCAAAGTTTCATGGACAAGTCCATTTTTAAATAAAACAAAAAAAAAATGTCATTGAACTACCTATACATTTTACACCAACTATATAAAACCATTAACTTAAACGAACATTTGATATATATGTAGCTACAAAAACAAAATTTACTAGACGCACACACAAGAAGATACTAAGGTGTGACGTCACTCGTCCGTAGCCATTTGTATATTTTGGGCTTGCCCAAAAAAGTGATATCTCATGGAATTCAAATGAGAATCTAGTAATTCTTTCAGCGATGTTCTTTTGATTGAACACATAAAAAAAATAGTACATAGGTACCCTACGGTACATCATAATATCAGACATAAAATTAGGCGTTGCTAAGGGTATTATTTCGGGGCCTTCTATAATATATTATGTTTGCGATGACTATGACTTGCGCATCTTGCGATAGACTTTCATGAGGTATCACGCAAGGAGCAATTTCAGCTCCCATTTTAAATCTCCTACAAGATTAAGACAATCTTGATAGACAATTGATATTTGATACGCCATTTCTAAATCCTGGCAACTACATTCTAGATGATTTGCCAATCTAATCAGCTGTCATACATTGTATGAGTGTGTATGGCTTTCCACATAGTTTGATGACCTATGCTCGTGTCAGATAAGACATACGTGCCGAGACGCACTGTCTTGATATCAACCCTTGAGATTGTGATGATCTTGGTGGTAACAATGACTTTGACAACTAGATAATGCAATGTCAATCTTCTTGTGATTGTAAGTAGGTATAAAATCGATTGTGAGAAATTATAAAAGTAAAAAAACATTTATTGAACACAAGACGTTTACACATCAATACTATTTATAAAGAGGTCAATCTCATATTCCTCGCCAGGGCTTTATAGGCGATAAACCGAAAACACGAAACACTAGCGCGACATAATCCACGCCCAGCGCCATCTATTGGTAGACAGTGGAACTACTGTGCCTAAACGATGTGAGGGCGGGCCACTAGTAAACAAAATAAAGAAATTGTCTCAGTGATTCAATGATTGGTGTGATTGTCTGGCGCATTTTTTTTTTAATTAAAGTCGACACCCGCCAGCTGCTAGTACTATTGAAGATAAGAAGGGATCTATGCCGGGTCTATGCACAGGATCTTGTTAGATATGTTTTTAAACTTTCGCGTTGCATTATACAAATACTTCATATAAACGGGACTAAACGCGACGAAAATTAATAAGTACATTCTAGCACTTCGCTTCGCTTGTGACCACGGTTGTTGTAACGCAGTCGAAACGTCAAGCAGCAAGTGCTAGAATGTACTTAATTAATTTTCGTCGCGTTTAGTCCCGTTTATATGAAGTATTTGTAGGATATTGTTGCCATAATATTGACGAGATAACGGGACGCCTGCCTTATCAAATGTCTCATTTCAGTTATTATTATTATAACCCGAAAATTTTAATGATTTGTATACCTTCCTGTACCTAGGGACAGACAGCCACACATTGGTTACTACCATCTGTCAAATTCCCTCAATACATAGATATTCGACGATTTGTTTGACAGTAAGATGACAATCCAAAGAAAAAATTTGACAGTTTTGTATACTTTGATGTGTCGCTGTACGTATGTTCATCTGTTTGTTTGTACTAAGTATTGCACAATGAAATTGAAAAACCTTTCGACCTTCAAGATGACTTTTTTCTTACATTGTTAATTCACACAATGTTTGTCATTGTGTGAATTAAAAACTGTAAGAAGTAGGTATTTTTTACGAAAATAAAATGTAACAAAGAATCTATTTTAAAATCGGAACTGCGTTTAAGGCCGACTCATTTCGCTTTTTACTAAGTTGATTTATTTAAATTTTCTTTGTCCTATATGTAGGACAGGTTGTGCTTGGTCCTTTGTGTAGGAAAATCGTCCTTTGTAGTAGAAAATGTAGGTATTTTAAACGACTTCAAAAAAGGAAGAAGTTCTCAATTCAATTTCTTTTTTATCAGACATAATGTTTTGTAAGTTGGGCAAACAGTCATTATGTATAGCTTAGTAAAATAGTCTCTATGTATCTAGATATTACTTAGTTTGAACTTTTCCTTGCATTTTTCCTTCAAATTTCCATAAACGAATCTGTCAATTTAAATATAAGAAAGGAATTAAATACCTAAATAATTACCTAAAAACGTTGCCATTAAAAAAATCCTTGATTCTGGGGGGCAATTCTCGGGCACTCTACTTAATGTCGAATTTAGACATACAATTTATATTAGAAGCCAATAATTCACCTGTTCTCGACATTGAAGTCTAATTAGAGATGTATGATGAATTGTTTGAGAATTGCCCCCCTGAAGTTGCCCAGCTAAAATGATTGTCTATTACTTAGCAATATTTTTATAATTGATCCTCTTTCCAGGCCACGTGAACCCGGTCAACATCCCGAAGGAATGGATCACCATGCACCGGCCCTGCAGGGATTCAATGCGGCGCCAGATCCAGATGGAGGTGGCCGCCTCGCTGCAGTACTTGGCTATGGGAGCTCACTTCTCTAAGGACACGGTAGGTATAGTCCGCGGCATCGACTGGCCTGTTGGCGCAATGGTAGTGACCCTGCCTCATACGCCAAAGGTCGTGGGTTCGATCCCCACCTTGGACAAACATTCGTGTGATGAACACTTGTTTGTGCAGTGTCTGGGTGTTATATATGTATTAAAGTATTATATTTGTGATCCTCTGTTGTCTGATATCTGTAACACAAGTGCATAAGCTACTTAGTACGGAGTCAGGTCAATGTATGAAATGTTGTGTGAATTTATTTATTATTTAATAATTATTTATCTAAAAATAGGGATGACCGTTAGTTTGCGCACTTGTAAAAAAGAAGACTTTCTGCTAAAATTGGTTTCTGCGCACTCAAGAGAATCGCTATTGATTCATGCCACAGACTATAGATTTAATGTTCTTTTTGTAGGACAAAATAAATAAACTTCTGGTGTAGCTGATGTCCATGGGCGGCGGTGTTCACTTACCATCAGGTGACCCGCTGGCTCGTTTGCCTTCCTATGAAAAATAACTTTATTAAAAAAAAAAGAGAGAAAATTATGGTAAAGGTAAATCCTTTCTTGTTTTGTTAGTTTTTTAGCTTTAGTTTTCAGTTATTGTTATTATTTTCATTCGATTTTCTTGTTTGCCCAATAAATGCCTACTATATAGTAAAAAAAAATATTTTATACTTTTCACTAAGTCATGATGAGTCCTTGTGATGAGTAAGCAAGATGTCTTTACAATATTTTAAGTCAAATTTCCAACATAGTCAAATATAGACGTCGAGTTTTATAGGAAGACTCGCCCTCACTTCGTTTTGGGAAAGTAGTTCCTCTGTCTACCAATAGATGGCGCTGGACGTTGATTGTATCGCGCAAGTGTTTCGTGTTTTCGGTTTACCTATAAGCCCTGGCGTGTAATATGAGATTAACCTCTTTATAAATACACTCGGCGTCAAAAAAATCGCACATCTGCGTAGTTTTCATACTAACGCGCTCATATCACGGCTTCGTATATAAAAAAGTAAAACATTTGATTGCAATATTTTTTACGTAACATGGTTTTTATATGCTCGTCTGTTAATCATGCTTCTTAATTAGTCGTGAAAACTTCCTAATTTTCCCAAAACATAAAAAGTAAATCAATGTTCTTGTCCCATACAATGTTCTATGGAGCTGAAAAACTGATTTACTTTTTAATTTTTTTGGACGAATCAAGTAAATTATCATGGATGATGAAAATGTTGGATTAAAAGACGAGCATATATTGGTAATGTTACCTTAAAAATATTGTAATAAAATGTTTTACTTTTTAATATACGAAGCTGTGATATGAGCGCGTTAGTATGAAAACTACGCAGATGTGAGATTTTTTTGACGCCGAGAGTAGTATAGATTAAATTTAGTATGGATGTGTTTGCAGGTAAACCGGCCAGGCTTCGCCAAGCTGTTCTTTGAGGCCGGCTCGGAGGAGCGCGAACACGCCATGAAGCTGATCGAGTATATGCTGATGAGGGGAGAGCTGACCAGTGACGTCACCTCGCTCATTACCATCAGGGTGAGTTTCAACAAACATTTGTGTTGGTGCGGGAATCGAACCCGCGCCTCTTGCGTAGTAAATAACAGACCCCCACAAAAGATGTAGGGGGTGGCGCCCGGAGGCGCCCCACTCGGTAGGGGCCCACGTCAAGATGCGCCCAAAGTGGAGGAGATTTGTTATGCCATGGCCCGGTAATTTTCCCACTGACCCTTAGTGACCCACTAAGTACTTTCAAACTCAAGCTGGTTCCATACACATTTATTAAATTGGTAATTAGTACTAGGTACTTATATTTTGGCATTTAGTCACTATTTAGTTAGTGCGAAGTAAGCAGCTGTTTGTTATTTTTTACTAAAGAATCCAAGTTAAGTATTAATGTCGAATATGAAAATGTCGCGACCCGGTTATTTCATTTTGGTAGCTCGGTACCGGGTCGCGACCCGGCTATTGGGAAACGCTGGCCTAAGCTATGTCCGATGTTCTGATACAAGTAAATGCTGTAGTCTATACATACCTTAACAAAACATGAATTAAAAAATATTAACTTATTGTCTCCCTCTCTATGCTGAGTTGTGTTAATTAAGTAGGTATGTAATTATATTTAGAAACTCAAGTAGCATCACCGTCACCTTTTGCTGGCTGCTACTCACCTTACTTGAACACTGCCGCCTCAAGACCCAGAATGCTGATTAAGCCTTTTAAAATAATGTTTTTTTCTATTTATGTAACTGTTTGTTTATTAATATTTTGCTACTATTTCGTGTCTTAAATATTTTTTTATCTTGCTTTCTTACCTATTGACTTTTATCTATACCTTTAATGTTTTTGTTTTCTACTATTATATCGTATTTTCTGTATCATTGTGTTATGTTTCATTTGTATGTGGTACAATTTACTTACTTACTTACCTCCAGCCCCCCGAGCGCAAGACCTGGGGCAACGGCGTCGAAGCCCTGGAGCACGCGCTGCGCATGGAGAGCGACGTCACCAAGAGCATCCGCACAGTCATCACGGCCTGCGAGGACGACTCAGAGTTCAACGACTACCACGTAAGATACCAAAGAATCCTAACTAATATTATAAATCCGAAAGTAACTCTGTCTGTCTGTCTGTTACTCTTTCACGCCAAAACTACTAAACTGATTTATATGAAATTTGGTATACAGATGATCTAGACCCTGAGAAAGAACATAGGCTACTTTTTATTGCAAAAAGGGTGGTTGTAAGGGGTTAAAAGGGGGGTAAAAAGTTACTTTTCCACGCGGACGAAGTCGCGGGCGGCCGCTAGTAACAAATAATAATTGAAAAAAAAAAACGACTTCAAGACTACCCACAATATATACCATTGAATTTTTCAAAAACCACTGAGTCAATTCTGATAAAATTTATATGGGATCACCGCTGAATGATGGCCTACTAAAACAAAAAAAGAATCATTAAAATCCATTCATAATTGGCGGAGTAATCGAGTAACATACATACAAAAAAACATACGGGTCGAATTGAGAACCCTCCTTTTTGAAGTCGGTTAAAAACATCATCATCATATCAGCCCACACCCGTCCGTCCACTGCGACAGCAAACGTTTGCCGCTACAAAAATTTGGAATGACCTGCCACCACCCGGGTGAATATGCGTCTCCTTAAATTCAAAATCCAATCGCACCTAATTGGGTTGAAGCGAAAGCAAAAAGAAAGGCTAAAAAGTCATTTAAAACCTCTCCATAAAAATACTATGACTCGTGGTTGGGTTCAAAGTTATAATCACGGTAGTCGATATTGGCATGCGAGTTTGTGAGTCCCAAGTACTCGTCCGTCACAACTTTCTTGACGTTTTATACATATCAGTTCATATGTGTGTTTTAGTACTTTAAAAAGGACTTAAAGTTTACGATCGTTGGTTATTCTTTACAGCTCGTCGACTATCTGACCGGTGAGTTCCTGGAAGAACAATACAAGGGCCAGCGCGACCTCGCCGGCAAGGCTTCCACCCTCAAGAAGATGCTCGACCGCCACCCAGCTCTTGGAGAATTCATTTTCGACAAGAAACTCATGGGCATCGACGTCTAAACGCCGTTGCCGTGATAAAAACATATTTAAAAATATAACTGTCATTTCAGTACAAAATTTTCCCGCGTCTTTTGACGTTTCGGCCATTTTGATTGCGTTTATTATTATCTATGATTACTGTAGAAAAGACGGCGCGGGATTTTTAATTTGTTTAAATTGTCGCAAATTCAATCGTTAGGTGATTAGGTTTCAGTAATATAGTATTGTACATTAAAATAGTTTAAGCGATACGTACTCCAAAATAAGCCATTTGTTCAAAATTAGTCAATTTAGAGATTAATAAGCATGTAACCTATGTGATACCTACATAGATTATAATTTTAATATTCCATCGGTACCTACATTAAAGTATCATTTTGTAATCAATCGCTGTACAAATATTGTTTAATTTTCCTAAGAATAAAGTTTTATCATCCATTACTTTTTTGTTTTATTATCTGAAATAAAATAAATATTAAATAGACCTTATTAATTACTTGCACAAAATAAGAGATCGTAATGATCTTGTACTTTTCACAAGGCAAATAATTTTTATTTCTACAACAAGAGCGCTTTCAAAGCAAAAAAATCTTTGTTTCAAAGATTATAGTACCATCTAGTGGTTGGTAGAATAACTAAATATTATTAATCCTCAAATAACGCCATCTATAATTTGAATTAGTAATCATGTGAGTTGACGAAATTATTATAGTGCCCTCTGTTGGCCAGTAGAAGAACTACAAATTAATAATCTGTTAAATACTGCCATCTATATTTTGAATTAGTAATTATGTGGTCTGACGAAGTGATTATAGTGCTCTCTATTGGACAGTAGAAGAACTACAAATGATTAACTGTTAATAACGCCATCTATATTTTTAAAAGACAACTGAATTCGAATGGTTAAAACTGCTATTCACTGATAGATGGCATGGCGACACATACATAGAGTCCTCTATATTATTCGGTGCATAGAGTAACATTGATGAAAGTTAAACATTGTGGGAGAGCCACGCTTCGGCATGAAAGGGCGGCCGGCTCGACCGGAGTGATACCACTGCCTCACAGAAAACCGGCGTGAAGTTGCCTCTGTGGCCTGTGCTGTGTTTCGCTGAGTGAGTGAGGATACCGGAGGCTCACCCGGGGAGGAAGGGGTTAAAATAAAATGATCACTGTTCTTTTCTCATGAAATAAATATAAATAAATTGAGACAACATCACATACATTTCCCTGGTCCCAAACTAAGGTTTTCCCTTGTGCTATGGAAACCAGAAACAACGAAGGTACCACAAACACCCTGACCCAACACAAATATCTGTTTCATCAAGAAACATTTGTGTTGGTGCGAGAATCGAACCCGCGACCCTTGCGTCTCAACCGGCGCTCGAACCATTGCGCCAAATGTGTCGTCAAATAAAGGGTTAACTAGTAGTTTTGTTGGTTTTTTTTTGGACAAAAATTACTTTTTATTCTTAGGTAGGTAGGTAACATTAAAAGTTAATTAACATCTCTGATAGACATTTATTTAACATCTCTGAGTGCGGCAGTAGACATTGTGTCTCGCTCGATACCCGACGCCGTAAATTCGGTAAGGGGTCCTAACGCAGGGCTAAGGTTGTGGCTAAGGGCAAGTGCAGGGCTGCATTGATTGATTGCAATACCCAGGGACCGGACATGCGCCGTCCATATCGGATGCAGCGGGGGGCGAGTCGAATTATTATAATTAAAACATTGATTATGCCGCCCAGTCAGTGCAAACTATTACTTACGTAGTGATGTGTGATAAATTATTTTTGGTGTTTTCTTTTCTTTTTTAAATCAATTTAAAAAATTATAAAAAAATATTTATTGCAAAGGACAAACAAAAACTCGAGTATTTTTTTTAGTTGATTTTAGTGATGTGGTGATCTATTATGAACTTTAAGAACGCATTTAAGGTGATTTAGCGTTTAGGTACATTATAGTCATTTGCAAAATATTACTTATTCTAGAAATAGAACATTTTTTATTTGGAGCAAATAATTAGGTAATAATTCTCAATTAATTAAATAACGCACTTAAAAAATTGAACACGGAAGGTCATTTAGCTCACATCCGATGGTGGGTGAGCTACGCTTCGGCATGAAAGCCGGCTCAACAGGAGTGATACCACGGCCTCCAGGAATGCCGGCGTGCGTAAAGCAGCGGCAATGAGAGTAGGTACTTACCGGAGACCGGAGGCCCAATCGGGGGGACAATCGGCAGCAATCGCTTACCAGCAGTCACACTACCAATAAAAAAAATGTGAGGGAGATATAAGAGTTCTGTGGCCAACAAAATATTTATTATTGCGCGAAGGTTTTTTATGTGTGTTATTTATACTTACGGCTAACAGGTAGGGTATGTAGGTACAGTGGCGGACACATCAAGCTTTACAAAATTGTCAAATTTTTTATTCGATTATAAACCTTATATTGTTACACATTGAGTTTGAGAAAATTTGACAGTTTTGTAAAGCTTGATGTGTCCGCCACTGTACACTAGCGATGCCAATTATTGACTTAGGTACTAGTAATAAAACGATAAATTGATATAATACTGGGAGGTTTAGTTAAACCCCCAATCCTTTATGATGTAGGTGGCAGACGAGCCGACGGATCACCTGATGGTAAGCGATTACCGCCGCCCATGGACACCTGCAACACCAGTGGTGTCACAAGTGCGCTACTTACCTTTTAACCCCCTTCCTCTGGATTAGGCCTCCGGTACCCTCACGCAGCGAAACACAGCGCATGCAGTGCTACACGCCGGTTTTCTGTGAGGACGTGGTATTACTCCGGTCGAGCTGGCCCATTCTGTTTGTATAATAAACTAGGCTAAATGTGCGTTGCGAATTTCTAAGCTTCACCCTCTCAGTTAACATTAACTTAAGTACATTTAGTTGAATATCATTTTGGTATGAAAATTGTGCACTCCTTTTTGGCATCGATTGCACAATCATTAAATATAAAATATAACATGTTTACCGAGAGGCTGAAGCTTCAACATTGTAAAATAGAGATCCGTCATGTGGCTAACAATCCATACTAATATTATAAATGCGAAAGTAACTCTGTCTGTCTGTCTGTCTGTCTGCTACTCTTTCACGCCAAAACTACTCAACGGATTTAAATGAAATTTGGTATACAGATAATCTAGACCCTGAGAAAGGACATAGGCTACTTTTTATTGCGAAAAGGGGGTTGTAAGGGGTTAAAAGGGGGTAAAAAGATAATTTTCCACGCGAACGAAGTCGCGGGCGGCCGCTAGTTTAAAATAAATTGGGCGTGGATAGTGTGTCCAACCCGTCGCCTTAATATTTACCTTAGTTGAATAAAATAACACATAGGCAGTAGGTACACCACCCATAATACCACAACAGATGGGCGATGGTTGGCGATGGTGATTTAGGTAGGTAATTTGATCATACTTATCCGCTTATTAACATTGTCGTAGGCTTTAACGCGCCCTGCATTACATATTACATTAGAATAATCACACTATAACTTTCCGAATATCTGAATGAACCTTTTTAAAAATAAGAATAATAAACCTGTATGGCTCTTTTTTTATAAAATTAAAAATAATTTAATAAAAAAAAAAGCATGTCACTAAAATTTTCTTCTAATTTGACTTAAATAAATGGCTTCAAACAATTTTTTTGAGGTTTTTCAGCCAGTTGCGTCGCTAATTTTATTTTATAGATTGCGATGCCTACATAATCGATGACAGCTCAGCATATCGACTTTTACTGACAGACAGCACATCACTACCATCGCAGCATTTTCGCTCGATGGCGTCGGTTTCGTTTCGTGATGTGTAATTGTAAAATAATTAGTTCCAACGCTTTTTTCTTGCACAATTACTTTAGTTAGTTACTTTTTAATACTATGATAGTTTTATTTTCTGTGAAAATAGTTTTTAAGTAGTGATTATGGCTAAAACAACGGACTGGAGGCCGGGCCCGACGGTGTGTCGTTGTTGTTTGTCGGAAGGGTGTTACAAAGACATATCTACGGAATACTTCTGGATGGGGAAGAGAGAAGTTTACCAAGAGATGTTGTCGGAGACTTTCACCCTCTCTGTAAGTATATTATCATGTCTTTAAACTTGGAAATTTTAGTATGGCGTCCATTTTATCGTTGGGGTACTTGGCAATCCGGCCGAGTGTAGTGAGCATGCGTTGTAGGGCTCTCACTGGGCGGGTGGCGTGTTCTCGCTTTGGTTGGGTTACCAAAAATCAATACAGCTATGGCTTGGGTCTTCCGACGCCAAATTTACTATGGAGTCGCTTTGTTTTTCTTGTCTAGCATGGATGCCGGTATATCAGCCTATGAAAAAGTTATATTTTGGGAGATATTACAGTCTTTTCAATGTTTTATGTGTTGGTAGAAATTATAAGGGTTGAAAGTTAAAGGCCAATTTTGAAGGCTTCTTCCTGTGTCCTCTCTTTGTTCTAGGATTATAGAACTATCTGATTTCTACTATAAAAAGGCCTGCCTTTTATCCTTGAAACCACTTATAAATCTTCTATTTATTTCTAAAAGAAAGGAAATTAGGAAAAAACTACATTTTAGGGTGCCATAATATTAATGTTTTTAAATAGTTACATTTATTGATTCTTATAAATATTTGCTTAAACATACTCATGATCAAGATTATGTACCTACCTTTGTGAGGTGTAAAAAAAGTTTTATTAACAAAAAATGTATGTATTAAAAATTAATTTTCATTTGTAATTTCAAACATTGACACATTTGATAGCGACCCTACCTCATAATCCAAAAGTCATGGGTTCTATCCCCACTCTGGACAAACAGTACTGTGATAAACACTTGTGTTTGTTCAATGTCTGGTGTGTACATACAGCCACACATCAGGTTACTACAATCTGTCAAATTGCTTCAATCGAACCTCACCTTTATGTCAAACGCGTTTGGTTCAATATCAACTGAGGAAATTTGACAGATTGTAGTAACCTGATGTGTGGCTGTCCGTACTATGCGTATTTAAGCTCGTATTATACATATTTTTGATTCCTCTGTTGCATGATATTTGTAAAACAAGTGCTCAGCTACTCAATAAGGAGTCGGAGCATTATATGAGTTGTGTGAATGAATTAATTAGTTTTTATATCAACAAAGGCATAAACAGCTCAAAACAAAATTAACTCAATCAAAACAAAAAGCACATAACCAAAGACACAATCAAAAACAATTAGTGTCCTGTAAAATTTTTTTTTTTATGTTAGCCTATGTTGTCCCACTGCTGGGCAAAGACCTCCCCCGAGTCGCTCCATCGATCTCTATCCATCGCCATCTGTGGCCAACTGATTGCAAAGGTTTTAGTCACTCCATCAATTTTTAGGTTTGACCCGTTGTCGGCGTCCATCAGTAACCATTGGGTTACGATGTTAGTCCATCTTTCGGGGTCCATTGACAATGACGAAGTATGAAACAATTATGAAAAACAATTCTGTAATTCCGGTGTTGCGAAGTCACCGTTGAGGTCAATGCATAAAAATAGGATTTGATAAAAAATAAATAAATAAAATAAAGTTGGGAATTGTGACATCAAAATGTTACAGGAGAGACAATTTACTATTTTTGCCAAATATCTATTCTACTAGTAGGCTTTAAGCATTTATGTTTCTTTTTTAAGAATTGATTGACTATTTACTCTAAAATATCCTTTGATTTGAAACTAAAGGTTGCTAATGAAAATAAAACCAAGAATTCCATTAATGAAATCATCAAGCTTGGCAAAACATTTGCCCTGAGATAATCATCAAACTCAAAACACTCAGCTATGTATTTAGCTTATTAATATTTATTTTGGTTTTTTTTTTACCCACAACGTTTGATGTATGAGGGAGGGTCTACCAAATGCACCGTCCAACCAGGTCAAATAATTTATGCCAGGAATCAAGCCTTACTACTGAGTGGTCGGTTTAGGCCACGAGGACCCACGATCGCCCCTTACAGGAGCGCATCGGAATGACCAGCGATTTTGATCAGCTCACTGACACACTGATTTCTGTCGGTACAACTGACCCTACAAATAAACTTGTTATTTTTTTTTAATAAATACCGTAGATTGTAATACTGTTCTCTTCACCAGATCGCATACTCCCAGTCAAACGGGCCCAACAGTCACAGCCGGCTTATCTGCGAGCCATGCATCTCCAGGCTACGGGATGCGTCCGAGTTCAAGCGCCAGGTGCTGGAGTGCGAGAAGACTTTCATGTCGTACCTGGACCCTGGCAGCTCGGTGGCTGAAACAACTGACTCTGAAGGTGAGAGAGATGGATTTGCACAAAAGAACACAACTTAATGCTATGGTCATCAAAAAGTAAATCCATCTTTAAACCCTTTTTAATCTTTTTGGGCAAATCGGAAAGTTCTCATGGTTGAATAAAATATGTGTTAAAAAATTCATGTTACGTAAAAAGTATTGCAATAAAACTTTTTATTTTATAAAATCGTATAGTAGGTACGTTTGTACGAAAAAGATGTTATTTTTATTTTTATGTGATAGTTAGCAGACGAGCAGGCGGATCACCTGATGGTAAGCAATTGCCGCCGCTCATGGACACCTGCAACACCAGTGGAGTTACAAGTGCGCTGCCAACCTTTTATCCCTTTCCCCCCCGGGTGGAAAAGATGTAAATGTGCCCCTGAGTATAGATTCAAATAAATGAAATATGTACAAAATGTTTCAAATTTGAACAGTTCCCGCTGAACCGATGGAAACAGAAGTGAAGGTGGAACGTGTGAAAGAGGAGAAGCCGGTGAGCGACGACGACTTCGACGACCGGGGGGCCGACTTCCACGAGGACCAGGATGACGACGACGACGATAGTGAGTCTCTCTCTCTCTCTTAACTCTTCGTTCTCCTCTCTCTCTCTTAACTCTTCGTTCTCCTCTCTCTCTCTTAACTCTTCGTTCTCCTCTCTCTCACTCTAACTCGTTCTCTCTATTAACTTTTCCTCGCTCCCCTATGGAAACTCTCCCATCTCTCGTAACTCTCTCCCATCTCTCTTATCTCTCTCATTCCCTCTCCTATCTCTTATAATTTTCCCATCTCTTGGAACTCTCACTCCCTCTCCTATCTCTTATAACCCTCACCCCTTCCTCTTTTTCTTCTATTTCTAATGACTCTCTCCCATCTCTCGTAACACTATCTCTTTCTCCTCTCTCCTATCTCTCTTTCCCATCTCTCCCATCTCTCGTAACTCTCTCAACCCCTCTCCTATCTCTTCTAACTCTCTCCCACCTATCGTGGGACTATCTCGCTCCCCTCTCTTCTATCTCTAATAACTCTTGTCCCATCTCTCGTAACTCTCCTTTCTCTCCTATCTCTCGTAACTCTAGCTCCTTCCACACTTATTAAGCATCGTGTTTTTTTAGTGGACGACCAACCCCTGACAAGGCTAGCGAGCAAAGTTCCCAAAAAGGAGTCGGTCGACATCATGGAGCTCCTAGACACCTCGAAACCTGGATCAAAGCGCAAATCCAGCAGTAAGGTAAGATATTTATGACATAGGATGGAAACCGCTTCCGCCGAAGAACAAAGTCCGATATTCTATATTAAACATATTGCAAATCGGACTTTATTCTTTGAAGCAGAAGGTCCGATCTCCTATATTTAACACATTGCAAATCGGACTTTATTCTTTGAAGCAGAAGGTCCGATCTCCTATATTTAACACATTGCAAATCGGACTTTATTCTTTGAAGCAGAAGGTCCGATCTCCTATATTTAACACATTGCAAATCGGACTTTATTCTTTGGAGCAGGCGATTAACGAGAAAGCGGGTCACTTAATGGTAAGTAATCACCGCCGCCCATGGACATCAGCTATTGAATGCCGGCCTATTAGAAATGTATAGGCTCGTTTCTTATAAAAAAACATATTTATTTTTTATGAAAAAAAAAGGCCGATGACGCATCAGCGGCTCTTCTGATCTCGCAGATTTTCGTTAGAGGATGTTCATGTTTAATCAGGTTGAAAATACAGAACATGTGTTTTAATTAATTACCTGTAATCATTATTTTTTGTTTTGCATGTCTTTTCAATATTGACTTTTACATGTCTTTTCAACATGACATGTCTAACATGTCAACTTTCTTATCATGTGATATGATATGCCTAACATGTGACTAAATTATTGGAATTATTCGAAAGGCCGTCAACGCGCCAGCGACCTCTCTCTCTGATACTTACGCAGATGTTTATGGGGTACCGACCCCATAAACATCTGCAATCACCGGATTGTGATTGCTTACCATCAGGTGACCTACTTGTTCATTTGTCGCATTTCGTCGTTGTATTTCCATCATCAATCACATTACTAAAAATGCTATGCTCCATCTTAAATGCTGTATATATTTTTATAAAATAATGTAATATATTTTTAATTTTATACGTTTTTATGTATGTATGGAGACCTAATAGTAATTGTAGAGTGATGGGTATGAATGTAAATGGGTGGATGAACAGACGACGATATGAAAGGTGATAACAAAGGAATAATCTGAGATCTCAATATAACTTTTGGGATCAAATGATCCATTCATCCACAGCTAGGAAATTCTAAGTAAAACATATTAAAGTTATGTATTACATTTTAAGGCTAAAACGGCTGCTGTTAAGAAGACTAAAAGTAAGAAGGAAGCCAAAGCAACCTGCAGCAAAGCGCCCAAACCAGAGAAGAAGAAAAAAGGTAGGCATCTCTTTGATATTACTCTTACGTTGGGGAGGAGAGCTGCTGTGAATGTATAAGTTTTTACTTAGTTGTATAGTCTGCTATACGGATCCATAGCCATGGCAACGGACCGTCCGTTCAGTCTGCGACAGTCGCTTAGCCGAACAATAGGCTTACATATAAAAAGTTTTTTGGTCTAGTTCTAGTTGGAGAGTTCATACTCTCTAGCATAATATTATTTTAAAAAATACTTCATAAGAGAAATGATTTTTTTTTCTTACTAGAGTCATTTGTGGGCCGATGTTTTCAGTGTTAATTAAACCATATAATAATTATAAAAATTTGTTATTAGTTATAATATTGTTAATATTCCTATACTTCTTATTCTATACACACACTTGGATAGAAAATCCCGAAAAAATCTGGTTTAATCTAACTTTTGACTTATGGCCATATTTATTTGGTTATCCTATTAAATTTTATGTTAAAATTGATCAATATTTATATGTTTTTTTGAAGTCTTACTTTATCATGATGACTTACGTAGTTTAGTTAAAATAATTCAAAATCTGACTATTGAAATTAGGCCCCAAGTGACTAGATTCTTTGCATTTTGTTTCTGAAAGACATTCACGGCAATTCTCTTTATCAACGTTATTATGACAGATATTTTGTACGAATACAACACATGACACACTCAAACACAAATAGATCACTAAAGAACTTGTATTGTGTTTTATGTGAAATATCCCATTCGTTATTTTCAGTCTAGTATGCGCAATGTTTATCTCACATCTTAAACATGTGCCTTATTTCAACATGTGACTCAATTATGATTTAGTAGGTGGCTTACGCACGTGAACAATATGAAATAAAGTAATCACATGTGACAACTAAATTACTTTAATTAATGAAATAAATATTTCTTTTTACTTCACGAATGTGACAGATTGAAATGATTATATGTGATAAATTACTTCAATTGATGAAATAATAACATGTGACTAAATTA
Source organism: Cnaphalocrocis medinalis (assembly GCA_014851415.1). Taxonomy (NCBI): domain Eukaryota; kingdom Metazoa; phylum Arthropoda; class Insecta; order Lepidoptera; family Crambidae; genus Cnaphalocrocis; species Cnaphalocrocis medinalis. Next base: position 2,924,388 of record CM026303.1, read on the forward strand.
ATGCAATTAATTTGTATTATTATGATAAATTATTATTGGAATTTAAGTTTAGATCATAAAGAAGTTACATACTGTTGTAGATTTTAATAACACTGAACAAAGGAGTTCATATTTAGTTTCTAATTTTATCCGGTAATTATTTAATAAAATTCGATACAGAAAATCTGTCTAAATTTTATTTTGAAATGTGTGTTTGCATGTATTTAGACTAATAATATCATATGGACATGTCTCAATTTATTAAAATGTCTCAAACAATATTGCGATCCTATTGAAGTCAAAATGAACTCTGGTGCTTACTAGTAAATTGCAAAATACTTAATTTGTGATGAATTTTTACAGTTCATTTGCATACAAACCTCGTTTTAAATGTAAACAATAAAACATAGCCTCATACTGCCCTTCGGGCCTCTAACCTGTTGGGTCATCGCTATAAGAAACCCTTACTTGGGCTTGAATCGGCTGCGTTGTGTTTCGCCGAGTTAGTGAGGGTACTGGAGTACCAATTCAAGAAAGGGGAGTTAAGAAGGTGGCTTTGTGACTCGACTGGTATATTATTATGTCGCAGTAAGATAGACTAAACTTAGACCGCTTTATTACCATATTCCTAGTGAGATAGTAATGAATCGCTTTCGTATAACTATCTTCCGGTATATAATTATATCCCTAGGGATATAACAATATTACGGCTTATCTATCTTACTGCGACATATATATGAGATAGGGGCAGTCGAAAAGACAGCTCACCTGATCACCAGTATGCGATTCCCTTCGCACTTAGACACTTGCAACACCAGAGAAGAAATAAGTGTGTTCATCAAAGGTAGCATTGGTCCGGAAATACCGCTCATTCTATAGTTTTGTTCTGCGAGGCGAGCATTTACCTGAAAACCTGCAGTAGGGAATCGCGTAACGTCCTAATCCTAGACCTCATCGCCTTTCTTTCTATCAGGTGCGATTGTGGTCTAGCGTTAACTTATAGACAGCAAAAAAAAAGGTTAAGAACAGGGACCGGAACTGCTCACCCTTAAACGGTTTTCTTTCGGGTTTTTCATAGGCTTCCAACGAATGATAAAGAAAAGCGCGCACTCACAACGCGTGAAAGGGAGAGAAAGTCTGATTCGGTCGTAACGCCCGCTTCAAATTAGATCATGTGGCTTGGACTTCTACTCTAAAAAGTCTTCTCTCCATCCTTGCAGTTGACCCGGAAGAGTTAAGAATTCAAATAGTTCAGTTACACGAAGCGGGTATGGGGATCCATGAGATAACGCGCACTCTAGCGGTGGCGAGGGGTACCGTGCGCAGGTGGACCAGGCGGTATAAGCAGGAGGGGCGCTTGGAGGACAAGAGGATATATAACCGCCGGGGTGCAAAAAAAATTAAACCGTTGAATTATCCTACCGAGGAGAGCGGGGATGGAGATGAGGGAACAGAGTAACTTTGGCACATAGAATCGTTCTATGCGTATAGGTAAACGGAAAGCACTAGCGCGATGCAATCGACGCCCAGCGTCATCTATTGGTTCAGAGTGGAACTAATGTCCCGAAGCGAAGTGAGGGAGCGGGCCTTTAGTTAATTATTACTTTACGTATATCTGTTACTATCAGGGGCAAAGGGGGTTAAATGTTGGCAGCGCACTTGTGACTCCTCTGGTGTTACGAGTGCGGTAATCGCTTACCATTCAGTGGTCCGTCTTCTCGTCTGTTACCTATCACATAAAAAAAAGATTCCATGTGACCCGACCAGCGTTGCTGTACGTCCATAAGGGACGAGGGGAGAACTGACATCGCAAATAAATTAAAATATTGATTCCATAGTCTAATCTACCATATTTACTAGTTTACTGTTAAAATTGTATGTCGACTTGTACCTTTCATAAGGTAAATTGTACTTAATTGACATGTTCTTGTTACAAAAAGTTAAAGTATATTTCTATATAACATGTCAATTTATATCGCAATTTGTTTGAGACATGCAGAGCTTATTTTTCAATATATTCATTAATGTTTTCTATTTGTTGTTTTATTTGTGTTTGTAGCCCTATGTCATGCTGATAAGAATTTCAAAGTTACATGTTAAACATGCGATCAAATTATTTTGTGACATGTGTCGGAATTAAGTATGACATCGGGATTCACAGCTTAGGTTGTATTGGCGTGTCATCTGAGTATCTGGAGAATCTTAAACGTTATAATATATCTTTGTTATAATCTTGAACCTTCATAGTAATAATGTTATATTTTTGGCTTTAAGTTGAATTAAAATGATCGTTGTTTATTTTTTCAAAATAATGATATTTTTAAAGTACCAACATATATTATAATTACAATTTCTTATTAATATGAAAGTAAGATAATTGTAACATTATTTTCTATGAAGGTTAAGGAAAATGCTTTAACGAACTATTGAGAGTAAATATTTTTACATAAATGGGATACTTTGAGAATTACCTTAGCTCTCGTTATTTAAGTACCTTTTGATTGATATAGCTACAAATTAAATACACTACAAATTGCGTACAAAATACTAGCTAGTGACGTCACATCCCAGTAGCCATTTGTAGTGCGTTTTTGGGCTTAAAATACTTGGATTTTATAGTTCGGATATCTTGGGCGTTTAAATTGGAATCAATAATTAGTTCAATGATGTTTCTTTATTTGAGACGTCTTTTAATTACATAGCTACAAAACAATATATTCAAATAACGTGTTAACATGTGTCCAAATTATTACCAAAGAGGAACTGACATGTGCCTCAATTATACAGTACGACAGGTGTGCTTTGGCCAATCACAAAAAACTAAACAGTATTTTTAGTATAACCATCAAGAAAGTCATAAAATTAATTGTTGGCGCCACTGTTGCTTACGTCATAGAGTATGGTAGCCCTATTGATTATAATACTAGAACTCTGCAATAGTTGTTCTAAGAATAAACTTAGACTTTTTTGGAATTTCTCTTTAGATAATTTATAGTGCAAACACAACTAAATGTTATCTATTTACCTGCCGAAACTGCCTTGTCGAACTGTATAAGTTGAATAACCCAAGCTATGAACGTTATGTCCATAATGTTCTAAAAGTTAGATAGAGAAAGAACAGGAGGCCAATTCTCGGCCTTCTATGTCGAGTCGACTTCATGGAACGCACATCCAATAGGAGAACACAGATTACAGTCGACATTCCTTATCTTGTTCTCCTATTGGTCTAAGGCGAAAACCGAGAATTGGCCTCCTGTAGCCCGTTTAGTTTGGCGCAGTGATTTGAGCGCCGGTGTAGATGCAAGGGTCGCGGGTTCGATTCCCGCACCAACACAAATGTCCCAGAATTTCAAGATATTTTTTGCTGGTCACAATATTTTTGTGAGGATAATATTTACTTAACACTACAAAACAAAAAAAAATGGTGACGTTAGGCTAGAACAGTAACCAGCAAAAAAATCTAGAAATTCTGGGACGAATTGTCCCAAAGCCAGAACTTAATCGTCAATACGAGCCAAGTCCCAACTTCCTACAAATAAGAAATAAAACCAGGAAAGCAGATCGCCGTGAGTCCAGTTCATCATTGAAGCAACGGGTTCGAATCCCATTGGTGCCAGACGCCATCCAGGTGAGTGTTAGTCGTTTAATTTGATAAGACAGCTCTGTGGACTGGAGATGGCCGCAGCTGTACTAGCTCTGGTCATCAACAGTAAATTATATTCTTGGAATTGAAGAGACATTTCCGTATGATAGCCCTTTTTGCATCGAGAAATTATTTGAACGGGTAGATAGATTTTGTTGCTACAAAATTGAAAGGAATGCTACAGTTTAGTGTTTTTTTCAGAATTGTAGTTTTGCAATTTCATTGGGATATTCGTTCAAGTAATTACGTCGAAGTATTGATACAAATTTCCAAATGTACATGTGATGATGTTGCTAATTGCTAATTTATCTTTGTAATTTATTTGTACGTTGTGTACTATTCACATGTATGTTTAGTTGTTTGTTATTTTTTAATGTTGACTAAGTACTTCTCGTATTTTGAACCTATGTGCTATTTAACCTTTTAAACTCGTAAGGGTTGTGCACCCTAAAGCACTTAACTTGACCAAAACTATCATGAACTCACGTTGCCTTTGACTCGGAAACTATTGAAGTTTCACCTTGCTGCATCTTGTGAACGTAAGCATCAGTAGCCGTGCCCGTACCTTCCCGTGTTGAGTGCCAGAGACCGCCTACAAAGAGAATGTTTTCTTTTTTAGCGGAACAGTACGACCCTGTGAGGGGCAACGCCGAGCTGATCTTGCGTTTCTCGACCGCTTACCCGTTCCGCGTCAATGATAAGTCGATACTGTGCGTCTACTGCCAGGAGCTATACGACGACCCGGACGTCTTCAGGGCGCACATGGACGAGGAACACGATAAGTTCAGCCTCAAAATCGCCTTCCACAGCCTCCCAAAACCAGAATTCATTAAGGCAGACCTGACCAACCTGAGATGTAGACTTTGCGAGGAGAGGCACCCGACTTTGGACGGTATTGCGAATCATTTAGCCCAAGCTCACCAGCAGAAGATCAACTTCAAAGCGAAAATTGGCGTCATGCCGTACTTTCTGCAGAAGGACTCTTTTAACTGCGCTGTCTGCGAGAAGAATTTCCCATCGCTTTTCCATTTGAACAGACACACGATAACGCATTTTCTGAGTTACGTCTGCCATGTTTGCGGTTGTAGCTACTATCGCGACCAGCGGTCTTCTCCGCCACGTGAGATCCAAGCACCAGGAATACGAGGTGCCCTGCAAGACATGCGGGAAGATTTTCCCCAATATGGATGCAAAGGAGAAGCATAGACGTTCGGAGAAGTCGTGTCTGCCTTACTGCTGTCCGAAGTGCAACGAGAGATTCATGGATTGGAAGAGCAGGAAGCGTCATATGGAAGTCGAGCACGGGCAGTCTAAGAGGACGTACCGGTGCGCCGATTGCGACATCAATTTTAACAATGAGAATTCTTATTATGATCATTTCAAGTTGCAGCATTCGGAGGATTGTGCGGTCTGCAAGCATTGTGGTTTGAAGTTTTTGTCGCGGTACCGGCTGAGGCGGCACATGTCGAAACATGTCGTGTAGGCGGTCAGGCATAGGTGGCATAAAATAGGCGTGACGGCTGGTTCTAAAATTTTATGAAATTTTTCGATGTTATGATAGATTTTGAAATCGAAAATAACTCTGTGCTAGTTAAAATTTAAAAATATTTCGTGTATTTGTTTGTATGATCGTCGAAATATGGACGTTGAAAGGCGATTCTAAAGTGTTAAATTATCCAAAAATCCTATTATCATTGGATAGGCCATCAAATTTAAAGTAACATTTATTAAGAAAGTAGTTTTCTAAACGCAACATTTCACATAGCAATCATACAAAACTCATACGCCATGAGTAGATAATACATAGCGGTGACGTCACGGCTATGTAACGTTTATATATGATCAAGTTCAATTTTCAAATCGTGATATCTCGGAAAGTTTTTAAGATATCTAAGTAAATATTTTACCAATGTTTTTATGATTGAGTAATCTTACGATGGTATTTTTTTTTAATTATTAGGTATTTTGAGTAATGAGGTAAATTAAAAAGTTCGTCATGCCTATTCCATACAACATCATACATTAATCTGATGGCTTAATTTGAAGCGAGCACTTATGCCACCTAGCGATTTTATTAATAAAACGCCTAACATTAATCGGTACGGCTACTGAATATCGTCTTAATATCTAAAGATTTACGAATCAATACAAATAATACTTTCTTACTATGCTAATCCAGCAATATTCATACCAGAGTATACAGGCAAATAGAAATTTTAAAATGTCCTTAACGTTATGCTATCGTTAACCTGGCCTTAAAGTTATGCTATCAAAAGCAGCACGTTGATGGTTCACTCTTGAAACAGCAATCCATAAACATGTACTGTTAGGAAGAAATTAATCTTGTCATGTCTTTTACCTCGATATAATTAATCTCTTTAGGGTTTACTCCATATGATTAAAAATCAGAGTATAGATGAACAATACCATACTGAAAGCGCTTGAAAAAGTTATCCAAACGGCGATGTCATTCGTAGTTCTACAGAAATAGATATTATGATTCTCGAATATGCCGTCGAGGTCGGAAACAAAGTTAAGTACATATTTCATTTTCGACCCTAATCCATAGTAATTGGTTTGAAATTCGGGAAATGAATGAATAGCGCTCTTTTGCGAATGGTTTCTATGATTGATGTTGTTTAATTATATTTAGGACGAATATTTATATAACTAAGGAGATGTTGTAAATAGTTAAATAAGATTAAACTTCAGGTTAATATTGAAATTCAAGTTTAGCGTAAGATTTTAGATTATATAAGGCGTTAGAACCTTTATACAATTTGGAGAAGGATGTTTTGTGGAAATAAAAAAATATCGCCATTTCTCTCTAGATTCTTTTATCCATTACAAAGTGTTATACCAATATACTAAGCTAAACCTCCACCAAAATTAATAGACTATTCATGGTCTTGCACCATGGCCGCTTCATTCTACTGGATAATAATTCCACCCCCATCATTTGACGGTTGGCAGTCTTCAACTGTGCTTCGTAGTAGAAACTGTATGTAATGAAATGTCGCCTGCGGTATTTCCGTACTGATACGACCTGCAAATCTTCGAAAAACGAGCATATTCCTTATAAAAAGGTCGGCGGTACACTTGTGACTCCTCTGGTTACCATCAAGTAATCCGTCTGCTCGTCTGCTCCCTGTGAACTTAATTGGCAGATGAAATTTTAAGTTTCCTAACATTTTGAAATTTTGGATCTGTCAAATCAGGTCAAAATGTATGGGATCTTGATTGTCAGTTTAGTTCACATAATTCAAAATGAGATTCCATTCGAATAAGTGAGATTCCGGGACGGGCTCAAAGTATGAGGTTGGTAGCGTAGTATTTGCGCGATGTAATTAATCTACTCCCAGAGTCATCTTTTGGTACTCAATCTAAATTAAGTCCCGAAACGAACACAATAAAGCAACCTTGATTTAATGTAGTGTAACGGAAAAGAAGAGCTGAAACTGCAAACGTAAGCCCAAAATCAAAAACATATGACTTGCCTTAAAACCTAACCGTGCACCGGTACCAAGACCTGAAGTACTACTTTATACTTCGATGGCGCAACGACCCAAAATGAGTCTTGGCCTCCGATGCCATATGTCGCCATTTGTCTTGGTCTTGTGCAGCATATTGCCAATCTCCTGCTTCCAATTCTGCAGGTCCGCGTTTACTACACCACAACACCTGAAGTACTACAACAGAATCTTTTTTCCTTTTCTAGACGTGCCAAACTACCTCGTGAGGAGAAATGCCGAGTTAGTGATAAAGTACACAACGGCATATCCCTTCCGCGTGAACCTAAAGTCACTGCGGTGCGTGTACTGTGGCGATCTCATCGACGACCCTGACGTCTTCCGCGCTCATATGGCCGATGAGCACCAAACGTTCACGCTGGCTATGGCCTTCGTAAAGCTACCCAAAACGGAACCCCTGAAAGCAGACATAACCGATCTTAAATGCAGAATATGCACACAAAGTTATCCCAATCTCAAAGACGTTGCGGAACATCTATCAGATGTTCACAATAAATCTATTAACTTCAACACAGAATTAGGTGTGATGCCATATTTCCTGCAGAAAGACAGATGGAGATGCGCTGTTTGCGATAAGAGTTTGCCTTCTCTATTGCATCTGAACAAGCACACAATAACACATTTCCAAAATCATATTTGCGAAGTCTGCGGAAAGAGTTATAAGGCTGCTACAGGGTTGGTGCAACATGTGAGAGCGAAACACGGGGAAGAGAACAAGGCGTTTTGCAGACGCTGTCAGACTGTGTTCCCATCAATGGAAGCGAAGGCAGTACATCAAAGGACAGAGAAACGGTGCATGCTCCACTGTTGCTTAGAATGCCCGGAGAGGTTTCCGAGTTGGGAGATGAAGCAGAAGCATATGATAGAGGCGCATGGGATGCAAAAGAAGACGTATAGATGCACGAATTGCGAGTGGGTGTGTGAGGACAGGAGGGCGTTCTATGACCACTTCAAGCTTAGGCATTCTCAGGATTGTTATCTTTGCATTCATTGTGGGTTGAAGTTTGCAACGCCATCAAGGTTGAATAGGCATTTGGAGAAACATGTCGCGTAGACGTAAACATTGCTGTTCAATAAAAAAAAACATAACACCTCATACGTTGACCTGAATCATTTTAAATTTGCATAAGAACTTCTATTACGGAACTTTTGGATATCAGACAATAGAGGAAATAGGTACAAATACTATAATAGGTACTCTTTTAAACCCAGATATTGGATGCACACTAATGTTTGTCCAAAGTAGGAATCAAATCCATGACTTTTGGCCAACTACGAGTCTTCTTCTTTGACGATTTGCTAATTTAAATTTGAAATTTCAATGCTAATTTAACAATCACATAAATTAATCTACATACGTAAAGGGTATCTGTGAACATTTAACATCCCTTTAACCACGTATTCTACCTACCATTCTCAAAAAAATTGCTTTTAACCTTATAAAACTATTATTGTGCGCAATATTGATAAATGAGAAAAAGGCACTTAACCGGGTTAACTAGGTATTATTGAACCTATAAATTATAACGGAATGAAAGTTACATATTCGTAGCACGAGAGTGAAACACCTATCTTTTCCCAGCCTACAGATTTTGTACACTACACATCAGCAGCACTAACAACATAGCTCATTATTTAGCGTAGGCATCCATACTCCCATCAAATATCGATCCTCGTTTCTGGGCTTCTTTTTATTATGTCAATATTATAAATAATTTTAATGTTGAATGCGTAAGATTCCGCGAAACCATACGGTATGAACGTAGTTATATTTTTATCCTGTGATGTTAGTAGATCTGCTTGCCGTTAAGTTAAAAACGTCATTGTATAATGATTTAATTTATGTAAAAGAATTTTGTGTGATCTGATGTTTTTATTGATAAATAAAATATGATATTTCTATTTGTGTTTCTTAATTTTCAACCGAAGTTTTGCCATGATAGTGTTTGTTAGCTTCCGTGTACCTATTGATCTTGAATGTCTAACAAGTAACTAAAGCTAGGACATAGATATAATCTTTAGATACATAATTCCTGCTGAAAGCGTTTGGAAATCTGATCCCAACATCGCTGACATTGGTCACTACCCTAAATATAAAAAAACAATACAATGTCCTTACCACTTATGTACTTTATGCGTCGTTAGGTCTTTCTGGTGAATTCTAAGCCGATGGCACAAAATAAGTACCTAGACGACTAAAGTCCGCTCTTAATGAAATTGATATTGAAGAGTTGACCTACGAGCTTGGCAGTTAAGCTGAACATAAACTGGAAAAACTAAAGTAACAGCCTATATACTGTCCCACTGCAGGACAAAGGCCTCCATCATGGAAGTCATCGTTTGCCTAATGTGATAAATTGGAGAAGAATGGTCTTCCGTTGCAAAAAGAATTGTGAAACGTACAATCAACTATATACTTCCACCTGCAGAGATTTGCTACAAGTTGATGTCTGTTAGACTATTACATTTCAGAAAGTACACTGGTAAAAACCTGGGAAGTGTGTCGTTTGTGAAGCGAACAAAACATGCGCAAAAAGAACTATCACGTACAGCTTGCCTGTGTAAGAGAGGAATCTTTTGAAAATATAGCCCCAAGGGACCATCTCTCGGATGCAGTTGAAGAATCGTCTAAGTAAACGAAAGGGATTTTCTGTCGATACACAATCATTTAATATTTATTCTTTTGACATTTTGTATTCACTATCACCAAACTGGTCATAAATCATTAAGATCCATCCACCAAAAATAACGAATCTAACCTAAAAATGAGTAAAACAATCGCGAATATCTGTATCACAACTAACTTGACTTTCAAACGGGACAGTTGAATGACCAAGGGCATTTCTTTTTGTTCTAGAAAACGATTCTAATATCATCGCGAGACGCAACGCCGAGATTATAGTGAATTGCTCGACAGTGTACCCGTTCCGACTGCCGGAGGAGGCCATGGTCTGTGTGTACTGCGCGGAGAGTTACGAAACCTCGTCCAGTTATAGGGAACACATGGAGACGGATCATACCACGTTCAAAGTGAGAATGGCATTTGCCCATTGCAACGAGGGGTTCATCAAAGCGGACTGCACCGACATCCGATGCCGGCTCTGCTCGGTTAACTTGGAGAACTTGCAGGATACTGCCGCCCACTTGCAACTGAAACACAGGCAGCCGATAAACCCTGATGCGGACTTAGGCATCCAACCGTTCAAACTAGAGAACGACAAATTTGTCTGCGCCATTTGCGACTCTAAGTCTCTATGCCTAAGGCAGTTGAGCAGACACACTCAGTCCCACTTCCTAAAATACACGTGCGAAGCTTGTGGCAAGTCGTACGCTACAATGACTACCTTGAACCATCATATCCGCTTCTCACATATACAGGACAAGAGGATATGTAGGAAATGTAAAGCCACCTTCAGCACTTTGGAAGCCAAAAGGAAACATCTGAAGGAGTCAAGGAAATGCTGGTCCCATCTGTGTAACGTTTGCGGGGAGCGCTTTGTGACTTGGAATTTGAAGCAAGCGCATCTAGCCGAGGTCCACGGCACGGAGAAGAGGACGTACGTCTGTCCGGAGTGCGGGGAAATATTTGTAGATAGAAAGAAGTATAGGTCTCACTTTAAGATAAATCATACGGATGATAATTTTATGTGTTCATGTTGCGGATTGAAGTTCGAAACGAAGCGCGACCTCAGCGAGCATAGGGTGGTGCACACGAAGGAGAGACTGTTCCCTTGCACGGTTTGCTCCAAATCGTTTCCTAGAAAAAAGAACTTGGTCCAACACATGTGGATTCATAGTGAACACAAGCGGTTCGAGTGTACTTTGTGCAATAAACAATTTAATCAGAGAGTCAGCTGGAAGACGCATATGAAGTCAAATCATCCGGAGATTTACATTCCTCCGTACAAGTCGACCAGCGCCTTTGATCAAGGGAAGAACAATAATCTTAAAATATTGCTTAGTGTTATCAAATCAGATTAATTTTAACGTAATATAAAAAATGAAAATGGTTTGTTGATTAATGTTAATATAAAAAAAATATTTGTTATAAACGTATTGTTTTGGCCCCGATGAATGATAAAGGACGTTTGTTTTGTTCTAGACGACGGTCCGATGTACAACGCGAGACGGAATGCCGAGATAGTGATGCAATATACGACTGCTTATCCGTTCCGACTGCCAGAGTGTTCGATAGTGTGCGTGTTCTGTTGCGAGAGCTTTGCCGACTCGGCGCTCTTCAGGCAGCACATGGAAGCGGAACACGCGGATTTCCCTATCCGATGCGCGTTTGCGCATATCCCCGAGGGGTATATAAAAGTAGACTGCACGGATCTCCGCTGTCGGCTCTGCTCGAAGCAGTTCGATACGTTAGACTCAGCAGCCGGACATCTAGTCCGCGATCACAGTATACAAAACCTCAACTTGCAATACGACTTGGGTATGCAACCGTTTAAGTTAGACGATGATCGGCTAATGTGTGCTATATGTAGTGAGAAATTTTCCGGACTCCGTTCTTTGAGCAGGCACACTCAGACACACTTTTTGAAGTTCACTTGCGAATCGTGCGGTAAGTCCTATCCGACGATATCGTCTTTACAAGCGCATATGAGACACTCGCACATTGGCAACAAACGCCTCTGTAGGAAGTGTAAGATGACGTTTAAGACTTTGGAAGCCAGGAGGAAGCATTTGAGCGAATCACCGCAATGCTGGTCTCATGTGTGCAAGGTCTGCGGGGAGAGGTTCATTACATGGAATCAAAGGTTGAGCCACCAGGCGAAGGTTCATGGGAAACAAAAACGTTCTCACGTCTGTCCAGAATGTAGAGAGATATTTGTTAATAGCGCAAAATATAGGAATCATTTCAAAACTTGCCATTCTAGTAATGGAAAATCGTCTTTGAGTGCGAAACCAATGTAAGCCAAGTATTAACGTTTATCTCATAAAAATTGTCTCTAAGTTAAGTAAGTTTTTTAAACGGAAGAAGAAAAGACTGACGAAGACTTTTCTCTTTGTTCTAGAACTTAGTCCGATGTCCACCGTGAGGCGGAACGCTCAGATCATAGTCCAATATACGACTGCCTACCCGTTCAAGCTGCCCAATCGTTTTATGACGTGTGTTTACTGCGGGGACTCGTTCGAAGAACCCGCGCAGTTCAGACGCCACATGTCAGAGTTACACGTCGACGTCAAAATACACATCGCGTTCGCACACATTCCAGAAGGTTACATCAAGGTCGATTGCACGGACCTCAGGTGTAGGATGTGTGAAGGCTCCTTTAATAGACTCGAAATGTTAGTCGAGCATTTGAACAAAACGCACAAGCTTAGTCTAGACTTAAGCTGCGATTTGGGAGTACAGCCGTTTATCTTCGAAAAGGACAAATGGTCCTGTGTTATGTGCAATAGCAAGTTCATTTCTTTACGAGCTCTAAGTAGGCACACGCAGTCCCATTTCCTAAAATACACGTGTGAGTCTTGCGGTAAATCTTACTTTACGTCCTCGTCGCTTCGCCTCCACTTGAAGGTGTCGCACAACGGAGAGAAGCGCATATGTTTAAAATGTAAAAAGACGTTTGGATCATTAGAAGCGAAGAGGAAACACGTGCAGGAGAACCCGCGGTGCTGGGCTTTCATCTGCTGCGTGTGCGGCGAGAGATTCACCAGCTTGACTTTGAGGAATGCTCACAGAGCTCAAGTGCACGGCGTCGAGTCTAAGTCCTACGTCTGCCCGGAGTGTCGCGAAGTATTCCCTAATCGGCACAAGTACCGGGTTCACTTCATCATGACACACACTAACGAGTATTACACCTGTAACTGCGGCCGTAAAGTTCGACACGAAAGCGAATCTTGAAAAGCATATGGTTGTTCATACGAAGGAGAAGCTGTTCCCGTGCACTGTGTGTTCGAAAGCGTTTTCTAGGAAAAAGAATTTGGTGCAGCACATGTGGATTCATAGCGAACATAAGAGATTCGAATGTACCGATTGCCATAAACAATTCAATCAGAAAGTCACGTGGAAATCTCATATGAAATCTTTCCACCCAGATGTACCCATTTCTTGAAATGTATTTTTCTTTTAATCTGTATTGATTATTTTATTAGGTTACTTTTCCTCAATGGTTGGTGCTATTTTAATTAATAAATTATTCAGAGAAGAAAGAAAAAAGTATTAATTCTTATGATTTACAGAATACTAACTATACGAAAATCCTGAATGAATGAGATTCTGAAACGAAAAGGCTCAAGTTTCGTCTCTCGTATCGTGAGTCTAAAAATGATGATCGAGAGATGGGTCGAAGTTAGTTTGCCATCGTTAACGGAATTAAATTATATCAAAATCTAATCTATTCACCAGGAGCATTTTTGTTTGTTCTAGAGCTAAGTGTGATGGACGTCGCAAGAAGCAATGCCAAGATTATATTGCAAAACACGACTGCGTGTCCGTTCAAGTTCATTGAGGACAATATAGTTTGCGTGTACTGCTGCGATAAGCTGGCCACTGGCTCGGATTTACTAACGCACGTGGCCGCCGATCATCCCAACGCCAACGTACGCATCGCCTTCGCCCATGTTGGCCCAGGGCACTTGAAAGTCGAAATAACCGACCTCAAATGCCGCCATTGCGACCAACAATTCCAAACCCTCGATGACGTTGCGGAACACTTGGTAAATGTACACGAAGAAGAAATTGATTTGGAAACTTTCCTTGGGCTCATTCCTTTTAAAATCTGCGATGGCAAATTGCAATGCGCAAATTGTGATAAACGAGAGACGACCCTGCGAGCGCTCAGCAGACACACTCTAAGGCATTTCTCCAAGTTTTCATGTCAGTCGTGCGACAAATCCTTCGCCTTGCCCAACGCTCTGCGGCAGCACGTGAGACAAGCTCACTCGTTCACTTTCACGAAACTTCAATGCCGAAGTTGCAAGCAAGAGTTTGCCTTCTCAGAGGACTTGAAGGAGCATTACTTGGAAAACAAGACATGCTGCCGTTACCGGTGTAGAATCTGCGGCGATAGATTTTTATCGAATTCGGTGAAGATAACTCACATGCAGGAAATGCATGGCTGTGTCCGAAAGGAGTTCAAATGTAATGAATGTGCCATGACGTTCGATTGTCAGTACAAACTGAGGGTCCACTTCGTGACAGAACACACTGAGGATTACTTCCAATGCTCGTACTGTTATAACAAGTTTCATACACAGGCGGCTTTGGAGCGACACCTGGTGTTTCATACTCGGGAGAAGAAATTCCCGTGCAGTGTTTGTGGAAAGTCGTTCTTCAGGAATTCGACTTTGACTTTGCACATGTGGATACATAGCGACGTGAAGAGGTTTCGATGTGAAATTTGCGATTTGCAATTTAATCAGAAGGTGGTTTGGAAGTTACACGTTTCTAAGTTCCATCCTGAGTTGTTGCCCGAGATTGAGGAGCATTAAGTACTTACTTCACTCATCCACTGGCTCAGCGACCCGAAACGAGTCTTGGCCTCCGAAACAAGACAACGCCACTTTGATCGATCCTTGACTACTTGATGCCAGTCATTCTCGTAGATCATTTAAATCTTCGCATTAAGTACAGATTTAAATTCATCAAGTCATATGAACTTAATGGAGTTATTTGTATCTTAGACTCCTTTTAGTTCTCTCTCACGGACTTTAATCTCTCTAAATAGCCATTCCATATAGATTCAGAGTTCTTTAAGACGCCATTCGGCGTCATACGCCATACTCAAAAGATTTAAATGACGCCTTAAGGCGTCATCCGCAATGAAGAAAGCACTTTGTTCTTTTGTGCCTCCTCAACCAACCTCAGGCGGAATTAATATAAAAAGAGAGACGCACAGCATGTGCGAAAGGGAGAGGGAACTCTGATTCGCTCCGTTTTAGGCCGTCAGGAGCTATCCTGTAACATCAAGACACTATGCCCTTTATCCTATCGCTTATAACCCCTAGATCTGGTAATAAGTATTTGACATTGGTTCTGCTATCTAAAGAATGGTGCTTTTTTATTTTAACGTCGTAAGACCCAAAAGTCTTTTAAAAGGCAAAAACAATTGATTTTCTATTGTGTCTGCTATCTGGGCCTTACGACGTCCATTCATACAAATGTTTGGTAAATATAATATTGAAGCAATATTGGATGTATAATGAACATATGCAGTGTTTTAATCGGTTGAATTTGACAACTTATAATCTCTCTGCATTTTGGACGTAAGATTCTTAAAAACTGTTCATAGTATTTTAGTGTTTCGTTATAATTGTTTGGTATAACGTTTACTGGTTCTATAAGAAAATGGTTTTACGTAAATAAGGAATTTAATAATTTGATCTATAAAGTGTTTTAGGTACTACGCACTAGTTAAATGTGACCCATAGATTTTGAAAATGTATTAATACCACAAGATAAGTATTAGGTTTACAGTAGTTTAGCTAGACCGCTCGGCGAGTTTTGAACATACTTTTGCGTTGAATAAAGATTTCAACTTGAGCGTTTAATCTCTCTCCAGTACGGCGTGTAGATAAACTACTGGAATAGTTACACGTCGACGTCAAAATACACATCGCGTTCGCACACATTCCAGAAGGTTACATCAAGGTCGATTGCACGGACCTCAGGTGTAGGATGTGTGAAGGCTCCTTTAATAGACTCGAAATGTTAGTCGAGCATTTGAACAAAACGCACAAGCTTAGTCTAGACTTAAGCTGCGATTTGGGAGTACAGCCGTTTATCTTCGAAAAGGACAAATGGTCCTGTGTTATGTGCAATAGCAAGTTCATTTCTTTACGAGCTCTAAGTAGGCACACGCAGTCCCATTTCCTAAAATACACGTGTGAGTCTTGCGGTAAATCTTACTTTACGTCCTCGTCGCTTCGCCTCCACTTGAAGGTGTCGCACAACGGAGAGAAGCGCATATGTTTAAAATGTAAAAAGACGTTTGGATCATTAGAAGCGAAGAGGAAACACGTGCAGGAGAACCGCGGTGCTGGGCTTTCATCTGCTGCGTGTGCGGCGAGAGATTCACCAGCTTGACTTTGAGGAATGCTCACAGAGCTCAAGTGCACGGCGTCGAGTCTAAGTCCTACGTCTGCCCGAGTGTCGCGAAGTATTCCCTAATCGGCACAAGTACCGGGTTCACTTCATCATGACACACACTAACGAGTATTACACCTGTAACTGCGGCCGCAATTCGACACGAAAGCGAATCTTGAAAAGCATATGGTTGTTCATACGAAGGAGAAGCTGTTCCCGTGCACTGTGTTCGAAAGCGTTTTCTAGGAAAAAGAATTTGGTGCAGCACATGTGGATTCATAGCGAACATAAGAGATTCGAATGTACCGATTGCAAAAACAATTCAATCAGAAAGTCACGTGGAAATCTCATATGAAATCTTTCCACCCAGATGTACCCATTTCTTGAAGTGTATTTTTCTTTTAATCTGTATTGATTATTTTATTAGGTTACTTTTCCCAATGGTTGGTGCTATTTTAATTAATAATTAGAGAAGAAAGAAATTATTCATGACTATTACACAACTACGAAAATCCTGAATGAATGAGATTCTGAAACGAAAAGCTCAAATATCGTCTCTCGAACTTATCGTGAGTCTAAAAATGATGATGGAAAGATGGGTCGAAGTAAGTTTGCCATCGTTAACGGAATTAAAATTCACCAGGAGCATTTTTGTTTGTTCTAGAGCTAAGTGTGATGGACGTCGCAAGAAGCAATGCCAAGATCATATTGCAAAACACGACTGCGTGTCCGTTCAAGTTCATTGAGGACAATATAGTTTGCGTGTACTGCTGCGATAAGCTGGCCACTGGCTCGGACTTGCTAACGCACGTGGCCGCCGACATCCCAACGCCAACGTACGCATCGCCTTCGCCCATGTTGGCCCAGGGCACTTGAAAGTCGAAATAACCGACCTCAAATGCCGCCATTGCGACCAACAATTCCAAACCCTCGATGACGTTGCGGAACACTTGGTAAATGTACACGAAGAAGAAATTGATTTGGAAACTTTCCTTGGGCTCATATTTCAGTATGTGTAAAGGTCAAAAAGTGTACAGTTATATTCACTTTATCATATAGTCAAAGTTAAATAGCTTTAAAGTAAATATGAAAAAATACACATAAAGACGATACAACACAGAAGCAGCCATAAAAAACCAAATTTCTTTGAAATGACATAACATTTTGTCATTCACTGAGAGCGCTGGCTGTCAGCTGTCATATCAATTAAAAGACACCGTATCTATGATCAATAATATGTAATAGACAATTAGAACTTTTCACTTACATGTGTACGTGCGATTATGATCCTTAAGGTGGTAAACACTTTTTGACCACGACCGTACCTACATGTCATAACTTTCTGTATGAACAACTACATTAACCTTCCATTTTTGTTATATTTCTCATTACTATGTTTTTATTTCAAAGTTAGTGTTTATGCAACCAAAGTATTTTGGATTATGTTTTGTATGTAAAGGGTTAAAATATCATTAGGTACAGTATGTTATCGATCATGGCTATAAAACTTGGAATTCGATTCGATGTTTGTTTTTAAATAAATTAATTTGAATTATATTTTGTTTCTTTTCATAATGTATCAAGAAAGTCATAGAATTAATTGATGGTGCCACTGCCGTTTACGTCATAGAGTATGGTAGCTCTATTGGTTATAAAACTGGAACTCTGTAATGGATGTTGGTGAAAACCCGCGTATTGTGGCAATTTTATTAATTGCGTCATTACTGTTAAGTCATTACTGCTACGGAATAAGGCAAAATATATATCATATCATGACAAAATATTAAATTTTGTCATGATATGATATATGACAGAACTATTCTCACCTGCTAAGCGCATAAAGAAAGTATCTCAGGCGCCATCTATTGAGATATTATTTTATTACTTTTTTATTTTGTTAAGAAAACGCCTCATTAAAATTTTACCAACTGTCACAATTAAATTCAAAATACCATCACATAACCTTCTTACTCGGTTTTTGCCTCTAGTTTATACTAAAAAGTAAAAATCTTAAAAAAAGCCACTTTAACAGTTGTTCGCGCAATTGAACCGAAGAAACCTTCTTAACTAACAAATACAGCACTGGGTAACCAGTCTTCACAATGTGTACTGCTAACCTTACCTTAGCCAAAACGAGATCTCCCGACACTAAGTCACAACTAGATTTTTTCTTTCTTTCAACAGGGCTAAAAACGGTGAAGTGCGGAAAAGACGGACATAGCGCGAAGAAAAGAAACGCCGCAATCGTCTTGGAATGCTCCACTGTGTACCCATTTCGACTGAAATGGAGTTATATACAATGCGTCTACTGCCACGTCATGTTCGAAGACCCTGACGACTTGCGAAGCCATTTAGACGAGAGCCACAAAGATAGTGATGTATCCGACGCCTTTTCACATTTGGGCAATCGCAGAGTCTATTTAAACGTTGATATCACAGACCTCAAGTGCAAACTGTGTGAGGAACCCTGTAAGGACTTAAAAGAAGTAGCCGAACACATACGCAACCAACATGGCCGTCAAGACTTGAATCTGGAATACGAAGTCGGCATGCAACAACATAAACTTGACAAGGAAAACTGGGACTGCTTCCATTGCAACAAACGCTTTCCCTCGGTGACAACCCTGTGCAACCACACTTTGAACCACTACAAAAACCTAGTGTGCGATTACTGCAACAAAAGATATCGGACGAAAATTTCTCTCAAACTTCATATAAGGCATGTGCATACAAATAAGCTGACCTGTATTAAATGCCGGAAAGATTTTCCCACATTGCAAGCGAAGCGTGAACACACAAGGACCTCGGAAAAGTGCCGCCCGTTCGGTTGCGTGGAATGTGGGGAAAGATTCTCCGGTTGGGAAATGAAGAAAAAGCATTTGGTAAACGTTCACAGTCACCCGGAGAGGACTCACCAGTGTCCAGATTGTTCAGAGGTTTATCTCAATTCGAAGAAGTTTTATAGGCATTACAAAGCATATCATACGAATGAAGGCTTCGCTTGCACGTTTTGTGATTTGAAGTTTGCGTTTAAAGGGCTGTTGGATGAACATATTGTTGCTCATACTCGCGTGAAACGGTTCAAGTGTCCTCAGTGCCTGAAATTATTTGCCTGCAATAAGTCCCTGCAGCGGCATATTCGAAATTTTCACGAGCTTACTATAAGATTTGTGTGCCTGATTTGCGATGAGCAATTTTCTCGAAAAGATAAATTCAAGAAGCACACGGAAACCAAACATCCGGGTGTGGAAATTGTTATTTGAATTTGTTATCTTGTTTAGACATCAATAAAAGCATGTGAAGTGGTTCGTGTTTTAATGCAACTCATGATTTTTTAAATTACTATTCCATAGTTATTAACCTTCCGTCACACATGTCTATAAAGAGCGATTAACACTTCAATAAGTAGAGTAGCGAGTTAAGTTGCTTCATCAGTGAGTTAACCATTAACCAGGCTATGTACCGTATGAGACCACCAGATTTTGAACTTTATGCAGTTATGATAAGGTTGAAAACCAATGAAAAAAAATATGTCTAGTTGCCTGGTTAAGGGTTAAGTCATTTTGGTCGTTCACACGGCAAAAATGACTACTTATTTAAGCGTAAATCGGTCTTAATAGACTTGAAGGTTAGCTCTAACTGACATTGCAATTTACACATTGATATCGAAGACTTCGTTGCCCTCCGCACTAGGCTGTATATCGTATCGTATTTCTCCCTTAAACGTTTCGTATAGTTCGTCGCATGACAACGTCTCTGTACGCGAGCATAAGTAGTCTGTTTAGCAAGCCGACGTTCTGTCTGCGCTTAAATTTTGTTAGACTTCTACAAAAACAATCGCCAAGTGGCAAGTATCGAGTATGCATCGCTGTGAATCTGTAAATTTTATCAGTTTAATCAATCTGATAAACTGGTTTTATATATTCAAGTCAGGTAGGATATAAAGGCATACTCATCGCCAATTTTCTCAATAAGTTCATCCATCATTGTATACTTTGACTTGAACTTTTTCATGGACTTAATCTTGTCTAAGTCCATCTTTAGGGATTTATGAAAAGTCTAAATGACTAAATAATTCACCGAAACACGAACGTTACTCAGTCACAACCAGATTTTTTTCTTTTTCTAGAACCAGACGGTCACATAATGGCGAAACGGAATGCCGAAGTTGTCTTGCAAAATTCCACTGTGTACCCGTTCCGACTGCGAGGGAACGTGATGCAATGCGTCTACTGCCGCGAAGTTTATGAGGACCCTACTGAGTTCCGAAGGCACCTAGACGAGGCACATCAAACGTTCACTGTGTCCACTGCCTTTGCGCACTGCGGGCACCGCAAGGACTTCATCAAAGTAGACGTCACGGACCTCAAGTGCAGGCTTTGCGGGGAACCGTTCGCAGACATAAACGAAATCGCCAAGCATATTTACGAGTGGCATGAACACAAGAAGCTTAATCTACAGTATGAAGTGGGCATGCAGCCGTATAAAATGGAGAAAGGGAACTGGATCTGCTTCATTTGTAATAAGAAGATGCCATCCCTCACTACCCTCGGTCGACACACGACTGCGCATTATCAGAAGTTCACGTGTGATGTCTGCGGCCGTAATTATCTCACGAACGAAGCCCTCAGATATCATATGAAGTGTTCTCATTCAGGGAAACATGCCTGCAGGAAATGCTGGAGGGAGTTCTCCACCTTAGAAAGCAAGCGGGACCATATAAAGATCTCGAAGCCGTGTTGGCCGTTCGTATGCATTCATTGCGGTGATCGGTTCCTCTCTTGGGAGATGAAGCAAAAGCACTTGGTGGACATCCATGGACGTCCGAAGAAGACATACGATTGTCCAGATTGCGGGAAAGTTTTTGAGAATCGCAGGAATTTTTACTTGCATTACAAGTTAAGTCACACGGATGATAGTTTTGCCTGTTCGTGCTGTGGCCAGAAATTTGCCAATAAGAAGGTTTTGGACGACCACAGACTGGGGCACACTGGGGAGAAGTTGTTCAAGTGCTTAGTGTGTTCCAAATCGTTTTCTAGAGAGAAAACTCTAAAGCAGCACATGTGGATTCACAGCGAAAATAAAAGGTTCTCGTGTCTCATCTGCGAAAAGCAGTTCGCTCAGAAAGTTAGTTTCAAAGGACATATGAAGTCCCACCATCCGAATGTTATCATCGAATTCTAAATTCCTTCTTAACTTATCTTACTCTGTTTAATAAACTGCATGTAAAGTACGATCCGTGTTTAAATCTCCTTTTAACCTTAAAGTCCTTAAAGCGAGTCGTTTGGCATCACACTGACCAAATTCTTTTTTGTTTTTAGGAACCACATTGGAAATTCGTGGCCATAGTGAAACTGAAAGTGAAACAAAGAAAATAGTACTTGTGTACCAGACCCCACAGCGGCGCAATGCCGAAATGATTCTCAAATTTTCCACGGCCTACCCGTTTAAGACGCGATTTAGCCAAATACTCTGCGCTTACTGTCACGAGGAATACGATACGCTAAATCTTCTAAGATTTCACATGAAAACCGAACATCTGAATTCGGATTTTAAAAATGTTTTCTATAGAGCAAAAGACAATTTGGTCAAAGTAGATATAACGGATTTGAGCTGTAAACTGTGCAACGATGAAATGCCAGATATAGACACTTTAATGAATCACCTGTGTCACAAGCACGGGAAACCTGTTAAGTTTAATGCACGCTTCGGCGTACTGCCTTACAAACAGACGGTCGACAGTACTTACATTTGCGTTTACTGCCAACGTACTTTTCTAGATTTCGTTAGCTTCAAACGTCATATCGGCGGCCACTTTATGAACTTCAGTTGCGACAAATGCGGAACGACGTTCGTGTCGGACCACGGCTTGAGGGATCACCACCGCCAGGTGAAGTGCTTCAGGACGGCGTACAAGCCTCGCAACGGCCTCATTATGAAGCCGAGAGGTAACGCCGAGATTATCTTGCAGTGCTCGACTGCATGCCCGTTCAGGACTTGGAAGAACAATTTTAACTGTGTATTTTGTCGGGTACAATCTAGCGATCCGAACGGTCTCAGAAGCCATATGGCCACGCGGCATGCGAACTACGATGTTCAAGCAGCTTTTTACAAAAAACTAGGGAAGGAATTCTTAAAAATTGATATTACTGATCTACAGTGCAAGTTATGCTTCATGCCGATCGAAGATTTTGATAGTTTAACCTACCATTTGAAAAACGATCATCAACAACCCTTGAACACTGACGCTCAGCTGGGGGTCTTACCTTTCAGACTCAACGACGGATCTATTTGGAAATGCACGATTTGTCCGAACGAGTTCAAAGACTTTGTCTCTCTAAAGAAGCACACAGCTGAACATTTCCAGAACTATGTCTGTGATACGTGTGGCGAAGGGTTTATAACGGAATCAGCTATGATTGCGCATACTAAAATACCACACGAAAATAAGTACAGTTGTAGTAGATGTATCGCCACATTCTCTTCGCTGGACGAGCGGAATATTCACGTTAAAACTCAACATACGTCAATGCCATACATGTGTAACTATTGTAAAGAAAAACCGCGGTTTGCTAATTGGGAGCTCAGGAAAAAACACTTGATGGAGGTTCACAATTACAAAACTGGAGCGGACAAATACGAGTGTTCCATATGTCAGAAATCGTTTAAGACGCGGTCTGGAAAGTATAACCATATGGCGAGAACACATCGCATGAAAAAAGATACGGAACTTAATTACCCATGTCCGAATTGCCCTAAAGCTTTCACTACTAAACTATTTCTGGATAAACACATTGCTAAGAAACACTTCGATGTTTGAAGTCATTCCAAAGTGAGCAGAGCATCCTTTGATATTGAAGCAATGATATATCAAAATGGTTACTATCACAATGCAATAAAATTGAATGCTTTAGTGTTAAATATTAAGTAGCTGCTGATACGTTTGAAAACTGTTTGCCGATAGAAGAAGAATTGCCTGGATAATAATAATGATGTGGTTCTTTTCTTTTTTTAGGGACCACAAAGGAAAATGACGGGGTTAATGACAAAGAAAGTAAAAAGAAAAAGACTGTACAGCAAAAGAACAAACCGAAAAAGAGATTGTTCGAAAGATCGGTTGACCAGAATCCCCAACGACAAAATGCTGTGCTTATTTTAAGGCACTCCACCGCGTTCCCTTTCAAAACTCGGTTTAATAGAATTGTGTGTTCGTATTGCCATGACGAGTTTGAGCCGATGGCCTCGCTACGCAACCATATAAAGGCGGACCACGTTAACGCAGACTATAACAGTGCTTTCTACAAAGTGGTTGACGACTTGAAAATAGATATAACCGACCTCAAATGTAACTTGTGCTCCCAGGACACCTCCTACTGTTGACTCCCTCATGTCACACTTGTCGCGCGAACACGATATTCCTGTCAATTATGATGTACCTTTTGGAGTGTTGCCGTACAGACAAGGGCCGACAGGCAACTGGATGTGCCTCGACTGTGACAAGACGTTCACAGAATTTTCACAAATCAACAGTCATCTGCGTAGTCACGTGAAGATATTCACGTGCGAAAAGTGTGGCGCTACCTTCCTCTCTGAGCATGGTTTACGGCAGCACGAACGTAAGTTTAAGTGCTACAAAACATCCTACAAACCCCGGTTCGGGAAAGCGTTAAAGCACAGAAGCAACACAGAGATCATCTTACAATGTTCCACGGCTTGCCCTTTCAGGACCTGGGGTCAGAATTTTAACTGCGTTTTTTGCAGAGTGCAATCTAATGACCCGAACGGCTTGAGAACGCACATGGCTTCAAGGCACGCCAATTTTAATGTTCAATCAGTGTTCAACAGAAAGTTAAGAAAAGAGTTCCTCAAAGTAGATATAACTGACCTTCAGTGCAAGCTCTGTTTTATGCCCATAGACAGTCTGGACGATTTAGTGGCCCATTTGAAGAACGATCATAAGCAGCCGATTAATGCTGACGTCCAATCGGGCGTTCTGCCCTTCAAACTGCTGGATGGAACCAGTTGGAATTGCGCTATTTGCAAAATCCAATTTATGGACTTCAAATCTCTAAAGAAACATACGGCAGAGCATTTTCAGAATTACGTCTGTGACACTTGTGGCGAGGGATTTATTACAGAAACAGCGTTGATAGCACACACTAAGATACCTCACGGGAATAAATACAGCTGTCCCAGATGTGTGGCGACGTTCTCGTCTATAGAAGAAAGGAGTCTCCATCTGAAGACCTCTCATACAACTCTACCGTATATGTGCGTGTATTGTAAAGAGAAGCCAAGGTTTGCGACCTGGGAGTTACGGAAGCGGCATCTGATGGAGTTTCATAATTACAAGCCTGGAGCTGACATGTATGAGTGCACAACTTGCCATATGACGTTCAAGACGAGATCTCAGAAGTACCATCACAATGTGAAGGCTCATCGGATGAGGAAAGATACAGATTATAATTACCAATGTGGCAGTTGTTCGAGGGGGTTCGTTTCGAAGCTGTCGTTGGATAAACATATTGCGAAGAAGCATTTCCATGTTGGATAACACGGTTTCGGTCAACTGCAGATGTATCTACTATCCTCATCACAACGTCGTATTAAGTCCTTGGTCTTAGATCTTAACAAATTTACGAAACTTAATGGTACTAGCCGAAACGTACCTGTAAGTATAATGCATCAAGAAAGTCATGAAATTAATTATGGCGCCACTGCCGCGTACGGCATAGAGTAGGTATAGTAGCCCCATTGCTTATATTAAAATACTATGGAACTCTGTAAGTTGCTGATTGATGAAGAATAAATTTCACGACTTGATGGACAGAGTATATCATGTATTAAAGACATTTTGAAGCAATTCCAATAAACAATTTGATGAAAAATCTGCAGTATCCAATCCGATTTTTTTTTAAACTTATGATTAAAATTCCTATGGATATGTTACCGGCAATGTGTCTCTCATACATATTATGCAATGCCCAGGCAATGTATAAAATTCCCTGCGCCGCGGTGGTCAAACGATGTTTCATTACCTACATAAAATCAACTTGAATTCTATAGGTAACATTACCGAAGCATTGTACATATATTGCCAGATTATACTAGCTACCGGTAAAAGATACATAATAGCGTATAGTAGCAGTACTGTAGATTTTATAGAAGTAGATACAGCAGCTACACGTTGCCCGTTGTCCTACTGCTTAGTTATATCACATGTACAGATTGTACAGTGAGCCAAAATCAGGTTACCACAACCTGTAAAAAATTTCTCAATTGATATTCAACCTAATGTGTGTGACAGTAAGATGCGAGTCGATTGATCGTATTGCTGCAACAGTGGTAACCCAGGCACTTTACAACTGGGGCGGGTCGGATCGGACAATATCAGATTCAGTAGGCATAACATTTTGATATTTCCATGATTATTGTTTTAATATTTTTTTACAATGTGCTTGTGACTCGAATAGATATAATCATGAAAATTTTTCACATCAAATAAAGGTGACATTCCCTATTATTATATTTAATTTGAAAAAATACTTTTCTGTATGTATTGTACACTGGATGTAAAAAATCACACTAAAATATTGTATAAAAGTTGGTATGTTCGATATACTCTACATAAGATCTTATCTAGAAATAGTTCATGAAATAATGTATTTATAAGGTAATTTATTTAAATGATATCATCATTTACGTATACATGTAATATACAAGAAATATAATGAATTCAATAAATATTCATCTTTTATTTTCTTCGCATAAAATGCTCTCATTTTTTACAAATTAGTCCGCACGGAGTTCGTTTAAAGAAATTATGGGACTATCGTGGTCCGCACAAAGAAAAATAAATAAACGAGTAATGGAAACGACTAAGGAATCTTTCTGTACTATCTAGACACGAGCTAGAGTGTTCAGCCACAGTTCAAAGAACAAACGCGGACAAGTGTAATATTTATACGAAGCATTTAGAGCGGTTTTTGACAGATAATATTTATATAGATTTCTTCGCCTTCCTACCATTTAGCAAATATGCATAATATTTACAAATACTCTGAAATAACCTATTGTTAGAAATTTACCTATAAGATAAAACTATTAACTTATGAACCATGATAATATACTCGTATAACATGAATTAACTACAATAAACTAAAACTCAAACCATCTCCCGGAAAATCTTTTTAAAAAGACATGGAACGAAAAGCAAGGAAAGAGAATATCTGACACGAAATTTTCTATTTTTAGGACGGCGAGGACAAAATGAAAATGAAACTGTGATAAAGGTGAAGTTAGAGGAAACTGAAAACCTAAACCAAGTAGAGACTAGCGACAAAAGGAGATACCAAAGGAGCGCGCGAGCAGAGGCTCGGATCATTATAAAGAAGAACGCCAGCGCCATCTTGGAATGCTGGGCTGTATGCCCTTTTAGGTGGAAGAGAAACAGGTTTAAGTGCGCCTAC
The DNA here is from genome assembly GCA_014851415.1 of Cnaphalocrocis medinalis. Classification (NCBI taxonomy): domain Eukaryota; kingdom Metazoa; phylum Arthropoda; class Insecta; order Lepidoptera; family Crambidae; genus Cnaphalocrocis; species Cnaphalocrocis medinalis. Next base: position 2,951,046 of record CM026303.1, read on the forward strand.
TGCGAAGCTAACTTCACCGAATGTCATTTGCTAAGAGAACACGTCAGAGTTTGCGCAAGTAGACATAGCGTTAAGGACATATACAGCAAATTCAAGGAGATGCCCCTCATAAACGTTGACATAACCGACGCCCTCTGCTGCGTCTGCTCCGCACAGTTCACAGACGTAACCCAAATGCGTGAACATGTCATCCAACACGGTTATTCATTCAACGCCAATCATCCAGATGGAGTCTTACCTTTCGCACTTGATAAAGAATCGTGGAAATGCGTCATATGTCAAGAGAAATTCAACAATTTCCTCAAATTATACGAGCATATGAATGTCCATTATCAGCATTATATATGCGCAACTTGCGGAAAAGGTTATATGACGGCTCCCAGGTTGAGGAAGCACTCGGAAGTGCATATATCTGGATCATTTCCTTGCAATGAATGTGGGAGGATATTCACAATGCGCGCCGCTAGAGATTCTCATAAGGCTCACGCTCATGCAAAAGGCCCTCGATATGGATGCCCTCATTGCAATCTACGGTTTGAAGGCTACTACGAACGTATGGCACATTTGAATGAAGCGCACAGGGAAAAAGAAGTGTCATACAGCTGCTCTCACTGCGAGCTTAGCTTTAAGACGAGTGGCAAGCGAGCTATGCATGTAAGATCTGTTCACTTCCCGCCTCAAAGAGATTTCGGGTGCCCCTACTGCGAGTGGCAGTTCAAAACCAGCTATGAACTGAAGAGGCATATGGTCAGACATACGGGGGAACGGAATTTCCACTGCAACGTTTGTGGAAAGTCGTTCCCACGGAACAGGGCACTAACTTCCCACCTGAAAACTCACGAAGAGTTTAGTTGCAAGTGGTGTGCAACCGTTTTTAAGCAACGGGTTCATTTGTTGTCTCATTTGCGGACTAACCATCCCCATTTGGTTGACTTGCCGACGACAGACGTTATAAAAGTCTAAACGGATATGTTAGTTATGGAGTCAGTATTATTTTAGAAATAAATGTATTTTTATATAACCCAGTTTTAACTTTATTTCTGCTATTCCTAAACTAAGCTTTTAAACCTTCAGTATATTAAATCTGAATCATAGTTCAGTATAAATGATGTTGATACAGCAAGTATCCGATCTTCGTTCGTCTAGATTCTTGAGTGCATGTCAAGGTAAAGTGGGCTTACGGGTCTAGTTCTCAGAGTGTAATTTAGATTTATTTTCTTTTTAGGTTCCGACACAAATAGTGTCGTTAAACCTCCTAGAAAGCTAAAGGAAAAGGTTAGCGAGAGACAAATGCGACGGCGGCGCCGGGCCAACAACGAATTGCCAGAGGAATCGGAGAAACGCATCGCGAAGACGATGATGCGACGGAACGCTATGATGCTTCTCGAATGTTCCACCGCTTGGGCCTTCAGATGGTTCCACGGAGTGTTCCATTGCTCCTATTGTGATAGCAAATTTACAGACATAGATCCTTTACGGGAACACGTTTTCTTGTACCATTCCAACGAGCCGCCAACTAAAAAAGTATTCGCCAAGATTAAGGAAAACAATATGCTTAAAATAGATATTGATCGTCTTTCTTGTAGATTGTGCAAGTGCTATATTAAAAGCATAGACGCTTTGAAAGATCACTTGCAATCCTATCACGGTAAAACCTTGAATAGCGGTTATAGTGATGGCGTCTTGCCATTCAAACTCGGTAACGATGGATTTCAGTGTCAGAAATGTTTAGCCCTCTTCGACTCGTTTTCAAAAGTCAATCAGCACATGAACACACACTACCAGAATCACGTTTGCGACGAGTGTGGGAAAGCGTTTGTGTCGAAGTCCCGTTTTAGGAAACACGTGCAGTCTCATGAAACTGGGAGATTCCCTTGCGGGGAATGCGATAAAGTCTTGCGTACGAGGGTAGAAAGGATGTGTCATAAGTTAAGGTACATAAGAAGGGTATGCGCTATTCCTGCCCTCGATGTGCTCAATCATTCACATGTTATTACGCGAGAGCAAAGCATTTAGTCGAAGAGCACGGACAACAGAAGATTGACTACGACTGTCCGACTTGTGGCAAAACCTTTGAGACCGGTTCGAAACGCGCAGCGCATTTTCGCTTGACGCACGGGAATATAGACAAGAAATATGACTGTACGGAATGCTCTTCATCGTTTATTACTAAATCGAAGCTTCAACGACATCTTTTGACCCATTTGAAGAAAGAAGCTCAACAGCAGCTGAACCAAATTTGATTTATTCCAAAATTATCTGATTTGATCTCACATAGATATTATTTATTTGACCGTGCAAAGATTCTAAGCAGTTGACCATTTCAAATGGGTTTATTTTTTTATAGGACCAGAAGACATTCCACGGAACAAGAAATCGGAACTCTCTGTTAAGGTTAAATGGAAAAGGAAACGCAGAGTAGACGAAGACAAAGCGAACGCCGCTTTGATCCTGCAGTACTCGAACGCGGTGGCCTTTAGATGCCAACGCGGGAAGTTCATGTGCGCCTACTGCCAGGCTATCAGCCCCAACATAGCGGAGCTGAGAACGCATTCTACCATCCATGATAAGCTAGACGTTTTTGAGAATCCAAATATCAGGATATCTTTCCCTCTAAGAGTTGATATTACCAATTTGACTTGCACCATTTGCAATGAAACAGTACTTACAGTAAAAGATTTGACGAGTCACCTAAGTAAAGCACATGAGAAGTCTACGAACTCTGAATATAGCGATGGCGTGATCCCATTCGTTCTAACTGATAAAGAGTACAAATGCGTCCATTGTGGAGAAATGTTCGAAAGGTTTCTGTCTCTCTTCGTGCACATGAATAAGCATTATCAAAGTCACGTGTGTCCTACCTGTGGGAAAGGGTTCTCAGGAAGACACAAGCTCAGATCACACCTGACCTGTCACGAGTCTGGCCAGTTCGCTTGCCCGAAATGTGATTTAGTTTTCATGAATCGTGCCTCCAAAAATAGACATATGTCCGTAGGGCACGGGAAGAAAGAGAGATATCGTTGCCCGATCTGTGATACTCATTTTGATTCCTACCACTCTCGACTGAGGCATTTAGATCGAGTGCACGGGCAGAAAGTAGAATACCGTTGTAGTATGTGCCCTTCTGTATTTGGAAGCAGTACCTTGAGGTACTCCCATATGAGCATCGTTCATTTGAGGAAACGGAAAAGTGGCAAGAAATAAGACTATTTTGGTAATCGAACGACTTCAAAGTTCTCGTACATTTCAAATATATTTTACGCTCAAATTATTATTCGTATTCTTTTTGAAAACCTGCCCTTACATCTCAAATCATACAACATTGTAAGTTACCCTTTTTTGACTGAAATTCAATTTTTAGTGAAAGTTTTGAAGAAGCGTCTCAAAGTTGATTTTCTTTTTTTTAGGCTCCGCTGACCTCAAAATAAAATGGAAACCGAGGCGCAAGTATAACGATCACAGAGACAATGCAGCCATTATTATTGAGTGTTCCAACGCCTGTCCGTTTAGGTGGAAAAGGGGCGCGTTTACCTGCGCCTTCTGTCCACTCTCGTTCGGGGACCTTAACGCCGTCAAAGAACACGCCATAGAACACCCCAATAGGATAGAGGCCATGCGCTTTGCGAGGCCCTATGATAACGTCAAGATTGACGTCACGGGTCTCCGCTGTGAACTCTGCCTCCAAAGCATGAAAGACGTGGACACGCTCAAAGATCATCTTCGACTCACGCACAGCAAACCGATTAAACAGGACGTCGATATAGGAGTGACCCCCTTCCTATCCGATGGGAAAGACTTCATCTGCACGCATTGTGGCTTAAGATTCGAACTATTCACAAAAATTAACACGCATATAAATCAACATTACCCGAATAATATATGCTTTGAATGTGGCAAAGCATTCTCTGCGGCACACAGGCTCAAAGCCCATCTCGTGATCCATGAGACAGCCAGCAATGGCGAACACAAATGCAATAAATGCGACCAGGTTTTCGCTACACGTGTCTTGAGGAACAGTCACGTTGCTTTAGTACACGGCCCTGAATATAGGTACAGATGTCCGTATTGCAAAGACTCGTTCAAAAGTTACGGAGACAGAGCTAAGCATCTGAAACTAGCCCACGATAGGAAAGTAGAGTACCCTTGCCATTTGTGCCCAGCGGTGTTCGCTATGTGCAATCAAAGAACTAAACATATACAACAAGTACATATACGTCTAAAGCAGTTCTATTGCTTGCTTATGTCCTTATCAGTTTGTTACCGCAGCTCAGCTGAAGAATCATATGGTGAAGCATGTAGGAGAAAGGAGTTTTCAATGTGAGGTCTGCAAAAAGGCATATCCTAGATTGAAGACTTTGAAAGAGCATATGCGGATACATAATAATGATAAGAGATTCGTCTGTGAGTATTGCAATCATGCCTTTGTACAGAAGTGCAGTCTCAAAAGTCATTTAAGAGCACACCATCCTGCTGCGGAACCTTTAAAGAAAATAAGATTGCCGAATTTGTATTGAATCGTAATGAACTGTATTTTGAAACATTCCTCTAAAAACCTTATCATCAACTTACCGTGTCAATCGGATGCATCCAAAGCCGTCCCTTTGGATCCCGGGGTACACATAAACCATGATCAATTTATATTTATGTACCTATTTAATTGTAAAAAACATATGCTGTTCCTGTATAAAATAAGAACATTGTGGCATGAGAGGAGGACCCATGTGTACGGCTGTTTTTTTTATTTTTAGGAAAGAAATCTGACGTGACAATTGAAACTGAGGTCATTGATGTCACGCAGTCTGATTCTGAAATAAGCCCAGCTGCCCTTGACTCTGAGATAAGCCCAGCTGCCCTTGACTCTGAGATAAACCCAGCGGACGTTATGGCTTCCACGCGTATAACAGACGCCGAGCAGAGGACCCTGTTCAGGAAAAACATTAGCGCTATCATGGAATCGTCCACCGCGTACCCTTTCAAATACAGGAAGGGTAAGTACCTGTGTTACTTTTGCAAAAACTCGTTTCTGGAACCGGAAAAACTAAGGGAGCACAAAAAAGCGCAACATCCCAACATCAAAATCACGCACAAGCCGAGGAAGTATGAACCTCTCAAGATGGATTTCACAGAAACAGTTTGCACGCTCTGCGGCCTCGATGTACAAGACTACCACAACCTCAAGGTGCATTTGAAAACTGTTCACGAAGTCGTCATCGACTGCACTTACGGAGAATGCGTGTTGCCATACAAGCTCACCAAAGACGAGTACTCGTGTCAGATTTGCGGGAAGCGGTACGAAGTGTTCCTTACTCTCCATAAACACATGAACGACCACTTCGGCCATTTCATCTGCGAGAGTTGCGGCAAGATCTTCGTCACGCAGCAACGGATGTTGAACCATTCACGCACGCACGTTCGAGGTGCCTTCCCCTGCCGGCACTGCAAGGAGACCTTCATAACTCACTCCGCAAAGGATGCACACGTCGCCAAAGTGCACAGAGCCAACAAGAGGTACAAGTGTCCGGTTTGCGATGAGAAATTCGCGTCATACAAGCATCGCATAAAGCACTTGAGCTTAGTTCACGGTAAGAAGCCTGCTGTGTTCCCCTGCCCACTTTGTCCTAAGGTCTTCGATCTCTGCAGCCGTAGGACGACGCATATAAAATGCCAACATCTCCAGGAAAGGAATCACGTATGCAAAGAATGCGGGATGAAGTTCTTCTCCAATTACGAACTGCAGGGACATTTAGTTAAGCACAACGGTGAACGAATTTACCAGTGTGACGTGTGTAAGAAGTCGTATGCAAGGCTAAAAACTTTGCGGGAACACATGAGAATCCACAATGATGACAGGAGATTCATATGCTTCGTATGTGGTCAGTCTTTTATACAGAATTGCAGCTTGAAACAACACATGAGGGTCCATCATGCCACCCATGCAAAGACCGATCTTGTATCCCTTCCAGCTATGCATGCTTCCACACATTCTTGATGCTAAATGCTACATGCTAATGATATAAGATACTTTTTTTCAATGAGATAAATCTGCCAAAAGATCTTATTTTAAATATCTGACTTTCTGTATACTTTCTATTAGGACTTTTTTAGATTCGTCTAGATTTCTTGACGTGAAACTTACAAACTACGTAAAGTTACATACTCAAAAGATTTTAATTGTTTCTGTACTTATCTACTCTAATTTTAAAATGAATATTGACTGAAAATAAACATAGGCAATGTTTGTAATGTTTATTATGAACTTCAACGATAAATAACTGCGATAGAAATGTAATATACATAATTAATGTTTGTAATAAAATAAAATGTTACATTTTTAAAATATGCGTTTTATGATATTTAATTTTCCCATTTACATTAAAGTTAGTCATTTATCTAGACAGTTACACATTGCGTTACTACGAGTATACTCTGATTCATAATCATGTAAAGTAAACTGACAGATGAAAATGATAAGTTTCTATGCATTTTGACATTTTGCATGTGTCAAATTGAGTGATAATGTATGGGGACGACACATTGACATCTGTCAGTTTACTTTACATGATTATGAATCAGAGTATACACGAATCGTTAACATAGACAAGTTATTTAATCAAGAAATATTAATAATATAGAAATATTCTTTATTCAATTTGAGTTAATTGCAGAACATTTATGAATGTTAAATACCTATTAGCTACCGCTGATTCGGCGAGTCAATTCAAGGCTAAAATATTTAAACGCCACTTCGAACTTATGAATGACACATTGAATAATAGTAGTAATCAGCCTGTATACTATCCCACTGGCAAAGGCCTCCATCATAGAAATCAAGTCATCGCTACTATGATGGGATTAGGCTTAATCACCACGCTTGCCTAATGCGGTGCGGTGAAACCCGAGCTATGTTAGAAAAAATCGAAACATACTTTTTGCTCGATCGGGACTTCCAAGATCATGCCCGAAGCATTCAGCGTGGTAGATAATGAAAATACTAATCCCTTAATAAGAGTTTGAACTGCTATTTGGACGCAAGTTTTGAAAAAGTAAGTATGTATTAGTTCCTAGATAGAATATATTTCTTTACTCTTTGCTAGAATTTCTAGATAGTTTACTAAATCATAAGATTTTGCCATGCGAATGTTATAAAATTTTATACTGGTATTTAAAATAGGACAGAAGTCGTCGACTTACAATTTATGTTAAGGGGCTATACGAGTGACACTAGCGCCGCCAACATATTTACACTGGTTGTTTTTTTTTTCTTTTTTATGTGATAGGTAACAGGCGAGCAGGCGGATCACCTGATGGTAAGCAATTGCCGCCGCCCATGGACACTTGCAACACCAGTGGAGTTACAAGTGCGCTGCCAACTACTTTTATCCCCTTCCCCCCCGAGTGGGCCTCCGGTACCCTCACTCACTCAGCGAAACACAGCACAGGGGCTGCTTCACGCCGCACGCATGATATTTTTGAAGAAAATAAAACATTACATACAGATCCAAGTAAATGGGATTTTTCAAGATGCAATTGACATTATTGGTACTTGTCGCGTGTTTTATATATTGTATTGCATCTTGAAAAATTCAAGTCTGTAATGTTTTGCTTTCTTAAAAAATATCGTATTTTCGCCACAATCAGTGTAAATAGGTTGGCGGCGCTAGTTTCATTCGTATAGCCCCTTAAACAAGTTAACTATAAATAAATAATATAAGTAAGTAATAAATTCACACAACATCCCATAAATTCAGCTGACTCTGTACTAAGTAGCTTAAGCACTTGTGTTAAAGATGTCAGACAACAGAGGAAAGACAAGTATGATACTTAAATACACATTTACACCCAGACACTGAACAAACACAAGTGTTCATCACACGAATTAGGTATGACGGAATTTGACTTTTTTGAATAAATAAATTGAGACAACATCACATAGGTACATTGTCCTGGCCCCAAACTAAGGTTTTCCCTTGTACTATGGAAACCAGAAACAACGAAGGAACCACATACACCCAGACCCATCACAAATATCTGTTTCATCAACAAACATTTGAGTTGGTGCGGGAATCGAACCCGCGACCCTTGCGTCTCAACCGGCGTTCAAACCATTGCGCCAAATGGGTCGTCTATACTAAGATACGGACAAAGTGCTTTTTAAGTGGAAGTTACTTCATGGCGGCATACAAGACTTCAAGAATTCAGCATAAAGAAGATGGACTTCGTAAAGGATGACTCGTTTATTTAAGAAAAATGGTAACTAAGCTTTTAACATTTTAAGCATCATAGCTAACTAACCATTTTTGACTTTACTAACCACCTAACTCGTCGGCTTATTGCAAAAACTTTTTTATTTGATAGGTGGCAGACGAGCGGACGGACCACCTATGGTAAGCGATCGCCCATAGACACCTGCAACACTAGTAGTCTCAAGTGCGCTGCCAAACTTTAACCCCCTTCCCCCCAAATTGGGACCTGGTACCCTCAATCACTCTACGAAACACAGCGCAGGCGCTGCTTCACGCCGGTCTTCTGTGGCTGAGGTATCACTCCGGTCGAGCCGGCACATTCATGCCGAAGCCAGGCTCTCCCACGGTTATGATTTTGAAGCAAATGTTAAAATATTGAGTTTTAGAATTAAATTAATTTTGCATCAAAAATCGATTTAGTGTAAGACGCTTCGCTGGTTGTTGAAATATAAATATTATTTAATTCAGTTTTAAGTCCTTACAGAACATGTATGAATGTCTAATATTTTATAAGCTACCGCTGATTCGGCAAGTATATGTCTACCGAGAAAAACCAGCGAGAGTATCAGTAGTTACTCTTTTCAAATTATGATCTTTACAATTTTTATTTTGACAATAATCTCATCTCATCATCAATCTTATAGATGGGCAGTGAATGGTTTCCAAAAATCTTGTACCCCACATTACTGAGCTGTGGAATTCACTATCGCTTGCGGTATTTCTTGACCAATGCGGCCTTCTAAAATAGGACAAGGTACACTTGTAATACTCAGGTGTTTGAGGTTGCCCGGCAGGAGGGTATGCATAAGGAGTCGCAAGAGTACGTTTGCCCAATTCGCGTCAGCGGCATTCCCCAGCGTCAACAAAAAAATAGGTGTTGAGGTGGTCTATGGGCGGCGATAATCGCTTTCCATCACTTAAAAATCGAGCGAATCGTCTAAGATTTGTCACAACATAGTAAAATTTATTTGTGTGGAGCTTTGAGGATTGGGCCTAAATTTTAGTAGTGTAAGACGGGCTTAGATATCCGCTTTCGCCTGAGGTTGGTCCGTAAGCTTATACGCCATCTCTAATAGTAGAATAGTGACGAAATCATCAACGGTTGATGCAAAAATATCCAGTGTTGACATAGCCTATTACTTATTAATATAAAATCATCAACGTAGACTTTTTTTGAAGCACTTAACATTTCATTTGACTAACACTATTTATTATTTTTTGATATTTTTTATAATTTTGTTATATTTTTTATTGCGTTTCAGTTTTTTTTCCATTTACTTACTGCTGTATTAAATTTTGTTGTTGATTTTCAGCAATTTTTTTCTTTTAAGTTCTTTGGTTTTTGGTATTTTTTGGTCCGAGCTGAGAAAATACTCAGTCAGCGTTTATTTTATCGTTTTCCTTTTGATTTTTCTTCTTTGTTCCATCAGTTTTTTTTTGTTCCAGTATTTTTCTTTTTTATTTATGCAGTTCACTTGTACGTCAGTCGGCGATTGTCTTACTCCTGGGTATGTATATTGTCAGTTTCGGTGTCAACTGTTATCTAGGTGTGGTTTAAGATGTAAGATATATGTGAATCTTTCTCGTTTCTAGGTGACGAGGACGCGTCGGCCAAGGGTAATAAATTCATAGTCCTATCTGACATAACAGTGAAAGAAGGTGGCGTGACGTGGTGTGCGGGAGAAGAGGCGAGTTCTGAGGGTGGATTGTCAGGTTTGGATGTCGGCAGGAAGAATAAAAGAGATATAACTTGGGTGGTAGTGGATGATGACGCGGCAGGGCCTCCTGATGTTTCTGACGCGCGGGCTAACAAAGGTGGAAGGTACATAGCGATAAGAGCCAACCGTAAACGCTCAAATACTAAAGTCCGCTACAACGAAATACAGAAGAAAAATGGGTTTGAATGGGACGTCGTTAGGAGTCCGACTGTTACATCTGAGTCTTGCATTGTTAGTAATAGGTTCAGAAAGAATAGAAAAGCTAGTTCCACTGTGACATCTCAAGATGTCGAAATGAAAAATATCTTTGAAGAGAATAAAAGTAACAATGATATGGAAGTTGATGATGAAGGTATCAAATGGAATCTTCCAGCAAATTCCATGTCACTAATGTCTCCCTCTTACAATAATAATAACTACGTCTTAGGTACAGATACTGGTATTATGTGGAATACAGGTAACAAAAATGAAACTGCTACCGCTAGGACTTACTTTAATTTAAAAAAGAAATTCGGTGTCTCCTGTTGTGCTACTAGTGCCTCAATAAATAAGTCTCCTACATGTAATAGTAACGCAGGGATCGATTCGGGCATTAAACGAAAGAACAGTAATAATAACAATACAGATTCTTTTAAATCTTGCTCTCAGATAGCGGAAGAACTTGGCGTGCCGTGGAAGGACTTCTACTCACTTTCCACGTCAAAATCTGGTGAAACAGTAGAAACTAGTCTTGAATCATTTAATTCAAAAACTTGTAAAAAGGGAACGAACATTTATGGGAAAAAATGTTGTACATCCAAAACTTGTATTCATGATAGAAAAATGCGAAGACAGCGGAAAGAAAGAAGGCAGGCAGCAAACACAGATAAAAAATCAGCCATAAAGGTTACAAATAAATCTAATACATCAAGCCCAATTATTATTTCCGATGACAATAGCGATTTGGAAAATAGTGACATAAGATGGCACGCGGGAAAAAATAAAGCAACTGTCGGTTTTAGATCTTATCGATCGTATAGGAAATGTTTAGAAAATCAACTCGGTGTCAACTGGAATACATTTCGCAACAATGTTAGCAAACCTTCCAAATATAACGAACCAAATGTTGAATATAATAACTCCCACGATACACATCAAGGGAATGAAACAATTGAAAACAATAATAGTTCCAGCTGCCTTTGATGATGTCGCTGTCATCACACCATCAGTCAATCCAACAATCGAAGATATTCCCCTCCCAAATGATTGCGATCTAAAACAAGATAAAGAATTTCTTCAGAGTCCATGTGAACATAATGATCAGGTCACTTCTAATGAAGTAAACACTGCAACTAGTACACTAACAACTGAAATGAAACACATGTCGCCTTCTCACTGTAACGACGTTACGGATGTTCATACTGAATATTCCGTAAATGAGTTACAACTGAGTGGTGATCATGAACCAACTGCAGATAAACCAAGTGGCGTAGTACTCTCTAATTACAAAGTTAGCAAGGATTCAATTTTCCAAAACAAACATCTTAACAAAGAAATCGATTCTGAACTAACTGATATTCCCCTACCTGCAGATGAAAATATGGAAAAAGATCTGGAGTCCCACATTGATTTAAACTCCTGTATGGATGAAAAACCTGAAGTACAGCAAACATCCTCAGATATATCCCTGCCAAACATAAAATCACAAAACGAATCTAAAAATACTGAAAATATTGACTCTCAATTGATTAGTAACTTCACCGACAAACAACACCGTTGTCTTGTAACGTAGACAAAGAACAAAATGCACAAAACGATAAAGAAACTAAGCCAAAAGTAAAGGAACTTGTAATAAGCAATGGGAATATCTTACAGAAATCTTCGAACATTTTATTCTCACATCCTTATTCTAAAGAATCCGAATATCAAAATATAAACATCAAAAATAATGCAATTATATGTCATGAAATAGTTGCTTCTAAAGCTAAAGACATTAACAATGAAGAAAACTTAAGTAGTATTGCACCTAATAATGCTAGCATGATTAAATCAAATTCTAAAGACCCCATAGAAGATCATGAAAAAGTTTCCAATATAATTAAAAACGAACGAAATAATAAAACTATATTTTCTAATAATAGCGACATAAATGCCTCAAAATTATTGAATGACGAAGCGGTTACTTCTGAACCGAATATAAATTTAAATCAAAAGTCGGTTCATCCATGGATAACAATGAATATTAACGTTTGTGATATACCCCTTCCGGACGAAGGCTTTGTCGATGCAGAGTCTATGTTTCAAAATAATGTACCCAATAATTGTGATATTGATTCATCTGAAATTTTCTATAATAAAGATCACCAAGATTTAAGAACAAGTATTAATAAAAGTGCACAAAATAATACTGAAATTAGTTACTCTTAAATCTTACGACGATAAAAAACACATTGATGCAAGAGCAAGCATTGAAGATATTGCATTTAAAAATGATCAAATTAATAATTTCGAAACTTGCCCTGACAAAGTCATTACTGAATCACAAGCAAGTATTCAAGAACTAGCCTCAAAATCCGATGAAACTATTACATCTAGTTCTTTCTATAATAAAAATCCTGTAAAAATAGGATCAATCGTTCCAGAAATTTCATCCGAAAATAATAAAACCAATACTTTTGTTGATGAACCAAGTATTCAAAAAACAGCTTTCAAATCCAATAAAACTTCTAAATCTAAAGATCCCGTAGACATAGAAACAATAATTCAAGAAATTGTTTTCAATAAGAAAAACCACATTCCTTCCAGCTTTTGCAAGGACAATAAAGATGTTAACACCGAAATAAGCAATCAAAAAATCACACGTAAGAAAGCTAAGATTACTCGCCGGAAATCTTGTTATGAAACTTTAATTGATGAATGGATTGAGTCCAAATCAAAGAAGAAGCCTTGTGTTGTCGAAGTTAATCAGGACACACCTAAACTTCATGAAAACAAATCTCTTACCATACCGATTTTGCCAACGGATTTGAAGTCTAAAAAAGAAGTATTAGTGAACAAAGAACTCTCTAACAAAGAAGTCTTAGTGAACAAAGAACCTTCTGATATTCAAAGTAAAGAGAGTGAAGAAAAGCTTAAAGTATCCTCCGGCTCAACAGGAGCATTAAAAGTTAAAGTAGACTTGACAAAACTTACGGTTTTCTCGAATGAAAGTAGCCAAAATAAAGAAAATACCAATGATAAAGAAAAAGATGCATCTGATGTTGATAACATAGAACATAGGTATGGAATCAAATGGGATCCACCGATTACGACAAAATCTAAAGATGTCCCGTTTAGTAAACGTAAAGAAACTATTGGCGGCGTTAAAACTAAAATAAAAATAGCTCCAGTTAGCTGGCATCCATCATTTAAGCCAAAACCTAAAGATATTACTATAAGGAAAGAAAATAACTCCCAAAGTAATTTACTTAAAAATTATGCTGCCCTCAAATCTAGCTTTGCCTATATGAAATTGGCTCACGAATCTTGTGTCAAGCTAGGTTCGCCAGCTCCATCAGAATCAAATGATTCGTCCTGTGGATTTCCTGATCAACAGAGTGGATCACAAAAAGATTCACATAAACTCCATATAAGAGAAAGATCATCATCAAAACATTCTCTGTCTAGTGACGATTTTAGTAAAGAAGATAAAACAGCGACTAAATCTTTAAGTGAAGATTTGGACAACGACATTATATCAAAAAATAACTCGAGAGATCCTATCAAAGACTTGCTAAAACATACTCTTAAAAATGAAGGCTGTAAAATCAAAATCTCGTAGTTCTGACGAAAATGAACCTAGCGTTAAGAAACCTCGATTAATTGGTACGCAACCGGATGATTTGCTTGATAAAAGTATCAAAAGTAAAGAAAGATACACCCATAAAGACAAATGCAAAGAAAATAAGGAAATTAAACCAAACCTAATAAATTCAAATCCGAAAAGGCTATTCCCAGTATTTCTTTAGGAAGTCATCGAAAAAGATAAGATAGGATTTAAATCGAAATCGTTCTGTTTGGACGATGAATCCTCAATCAAATTAAAAACGCCTGTGAGGTCAGCGTCTAAAGATTCGCTTCCCGTCAGTATCCCTATCCAAAGATGTAATTCCTTGAAGGATATCCAGATAAAATCAAATGGTACCGTTAAAAGACAATTGTTTGGTAACGATACCAGTTCAATCAAAAGGACAAAATTAAAAAGTCTGTCTGTTGATAACATTGGTATAAAACGAATGCGCAGTTTTAGCATAGATAGTGCTTCGCAAGAGAGTGCACCTAAGATTGTTACAAAAGTTGTGGCAAAATCTTCCAACGAGTTTATCAAAGGAAATATAAAGAGACGCAAATCGCAATTTATAGAATTCCTGTCTAATAGTCAATTTGGTAACAAAATGGGATCAAGGAACGATAAAGGCTATACAAAAATTAGATCAATATCTCATTGTGATGAATCGTATTTGAAATCGATTGAAATAGTAGGGTCAGAATTTTATAAGGGTAATGAAGGGAATGACAACGGTTCACGAAAACTACCCGGCAAGATTACATCCAAATCACATAGGAAAAGTTTGGATGATGCATCTAAAATTATGATCTCTATACCCAGTGACTGTAGCAAAGATAAAGATTTCACCCGATTAGAGATTCACGATAAAAACGTAACCAAAACAGCAGGCATCACGTCAAAATATAAGCAGGTTTGCAGCAATAATGAAACGGATAAACAGGAGAAAAATTACAATAATCTTAAAAAACTTAACGAAGAATGTCTTGATAAAGAAGCTGATATAGGATTCAAAATACCTAAAATAGTTTGCTCTGATTCCAAAGATAAATTAAATGACGAGTCAAGCAAAACCCGTGTGAAACTTTCTTTAAAATCTCTTATCAATGATGTGAAAAAGCGGCATGGTGTAAAAGAGGATTTTTCAGATGAAAATCTATCCATTGTTACGCTTACCCCGACAATTCCTACAACTAACAAAATTGAAAGCAAAATGGCTAAAGTTGAAAAAGATCTCATCAAAGGGGATATCTTGAAAAATAGCACAGCAGTAATAGCTGATGATAAAATCATTCCGTACGATGAATATGACAAATCCTACACTATTATAGAGAAAAAAAGTGCTGTCAGATGGGATGCGGAACAGGATAAAATCGCGGGTAAGAAAACCTTGGAATATAAATATGAAGTTGAATGGGACGAAATTTTAAGGAATTACACTACAAAATCTAAATTTTGCAATACAAGCAACAAAACAAACAAGTGTATCAGGTTGGATGGACTTAGAGAAGGTGCATCGATTTCCCCCGATTCAAAAAAAGTACAAAACAACATTTCAAAAAAAGAAACCTTTGCTTTGAACGAATTGTATAATAGTAGGAATGAAATATTGGATACTAAAGAAATATCCACAAAACAAATGGAAAAAGATAACAATACTAATTCCGTCGCTTTAGATCCAAGTATCGGCGATCATGGTAATAAATTAAAGGAGACAATATTAGAGGCATCACCCGCGTTCCATCTCAAATTGGACAGAGAAAATTATGTCAATCCGCATATGGATACTAATTCATTAAATGACGCTGAAAATGCGGCGAATAAGAAGAATTCTAAGGTAATACTAATTGACAATATAAATGGTAGGGACGCCTTGAAAAGTAATGAAACTGTAACGTCCACAGATTTTGAATTAGCTTTTAATAAAAATGAGCAAAAAGGCAATGTAACCGACGCAGCTGTTGCCTCTGATAAGATAAACAATAGCAACGCAGAGCAAAATGATGTTAGTATTACTATCATTAATACTGGTAATAATAGTTCAAAAATAAATGTTGATAAAAAAATCAATGTAGAACAGAGTGTCGTTGTCACAACAGATAGCAGGTTAATTGTAGCTTTGAAAAATAACGAAAGTCCTGCTAAGTTAGAAGGTGATGGTAACGCTTCAACCCTTTACGATAAACACATGGACAAGGAAAACACTCACTTGTTCCCAGTAGATAACGATAATGTCCAAAACGCTGCTAGCATAGAAAATACAACAAATAGAGACACGTCTAAATCTATACTCTTACAACCTTCTAATGACAATATACAGAAGGAAGCTACAAATGAGGAAGATACTATGGAAAAAGTTAAAGCTTTGAGAAAAGTTCTATTCAAAAATGCTGTACCAATTAATGATAATGTCGAAGCCTATAATAGAGTGGATTGTGTTGGAAAATATCGGAGCAGCGTCTGTTACGAGTATGATCCGGAAAAAGAAAAAAAGCTGGGTTGGCTTTCCGCACTCGCTATATTACATAACACTAATGCATGCCCATTCAGGCGATGGCTTAACTATTACATGTGCTTGTATTGTGAAGACAAATTCTTAGATCTCAGTTTACTGGAAATCCATAACTCAATGAAACATCAATTGACTGAGTATCAGATCGTAACCGTTTTAAACAAACTAAAGTATCCAAAAATTCATGTAAATTTCCCTAACTTTGCGTGCAAATTGTGCGTTCACGTTGCACTCAATTACAAAGAACTGAAAGACCATCTTAAATTTCATCACAAGGTAGATTTGGATCTGATCAACGATGGCATATTGCCGTACAAAATCTGCCATGGTCGCTTCGAATGCGCCGTCTGCTATCAGAATTTTGCAGATTACATGTCACTGGATCGTCATATAAACAACCATTTTCCTTGTATAATCTGCAGAGATTGCGGCATGACCTTCGCTAGTTCAATGCGTCTGAGATCCCATGCTCTGTTAAGTCATATAAAAGGATCATTCTCTTGCGAAACTTGCAAGAAGAATTTCAATAATTTGGAATCGAAAATGGATCACGTGGAAAAAATGCACATGCATGTCAAGTGTCCCATTTGTCATGAGACTTTTAGTCTTTATAGTATGAAGGCTGACCACATGATGCGGGTGCACGGAATCATATCTCCGGAGCATAAATTTAGCGGGCAGCCCAGAGTTCATGATCAACACGCGCATAGGCCAACGAAGGTTTGTTACGTTTGCAAAAAAATTGTTGACGCGGCAGAGATAAAAATACACTTTCGAAGTCATGTTCGGGGGAACCACTCCTTTTGTAAGATTTGTCGGAGAAGTTTTGAAAACAGAGCCAAGTTGGATAAGCACATGTCGATCCACGGAAGGCAATTGGTGCAGATCCCTTTTACACGTTAGAAATCTCATAAAACTACTGGATTGGAGGAATCCACAAAAGGAAATGCTGCTATCTTGCCTAAACTTCCAGTCAATATTATCTTGGTCTGTGCAGATACAAAAATATTTGTTACTCTTATCAAGGTCATGTATAGGTAGAACATACTTAAATATTACTGAAATCGGAATCATCGAGTTTCATCATTAATTGATTAAGCGCTACAAAGTAGAGTACATAAAGATTACACAAACCAGAATGTTTTTATTCGTCCATAGAGAGTAAATTTTGTTTTAAGATATTTGATATTACTTCGATTCCGTTTAATTCTTAAAAACTCTCTTATCATAGTTCTGTGAGACTTATTTATCGAGGACAATTTTATTTCTATAAGATTTTTCTAATGGCGTTAAAGAATATAGGACGAAGATATTCTAGTAGCCGAGAGAATTTTCGCTCCTTAAGCTTCAACGCCTTTCGTGTTGAGTAGATTTTAGTAAAGTTGGTTAACTACAAAGTACTTGAAAACTTTATCAGATTTACGTTTTTTATGGAATCTGGAAGACATTAAATAAATATTACAAAAAAATTTACCGTCTAATACTTAACTTTAATGATATAATAATGTAAGAATTCTCACTTCACTTCTATTATGTGAGTTGATACAGAAACATTTAGTATTGATGTATTTTGTCTATGATGATATATCGCAATGAGATGATATTTTAATGTTACATATACAAAAATGTCCTACTTATATTGTATTTTATTCCTCAAGTTTAACCGAACAGTCAAATTTAATAGAACTACAAATTGACTGTTAAAATTGTATTGTTCGGTATGATTTGTAGGGGCATAACAATGAAATTGGTTGTGCTCTAGTATGTGGATTTATTGGACAAATAGTTTGATTAATTTCCTTTTTTGTAGTAAAATCTTTGATTTTCTCATTTTTGTTTCGAAGCAAAAGTCCATTTCAATATGCTCAATTTAATAAAAAATATAAACTGCTTCCTATCTTAGAAAACTATTTCAACTTTAAGTCCACAAAAAAGCTCTTCTGTGATTCTGTATTTTTTTGAACTGTGATGTTGTAACTTATTATTTTATACAAAGCCAGTGTTGCTGGCATATTGTCTTTACCATTTTATATATACTTTAGTTTAGATAAAAGTGTAAATCAAAAGGTGACGTATTGTAAATTTTCATGGCAACATATTTAACAGACGATTCTATAAGGATTCTTTAAAACAGTGGTTCTTAACCGGTGGTCCCTGGAGGCATTCCAAGTGGTCCGCGAAGACATCGTAATAAACAAGTGACGTGACGTGATGAGTCGAGTCAACACAACGCAAACGGCGCCGCGACGCATGTCCGAAGTGTGTGGTCCCTGACACGACAGAATTTTGGTAAAATGGTCCCTCATGACTTAAAGGTGGTATATGTATAATTTGATGAAGCAGCTGCTTTAAAAGATGCTCTCTAGTACTCATAGATGGGGATCTGTTATTTATACGCATTTTTAAATTCACAAAATTATACATATAACCCCGCTCCAGTTGGTGAATAACGAAAGAAGATTCTACTCCTTTTTGCATATTTGCTTAATCAATCGTCTGTTATCTATTGTGTATACTACATTTCAGTTAAGCATCGTTTAGGAGATGATGTAATTGTATTGAATATTGTCCATACATAATAATAATAATGGGACTGATCTTGGTTGTGTTTTCCGTATATCTAAAAGTCCCATGTAATTTTGATGAGTTTATAGATAATATCTTCGTTAGAAATAAGGCACTTGGGTGGGACCTCATAGTATGTGTATATCAAGTTACCAAAATTATGAGTATGAGAAAATTATTATCTTTTTTTATAAATGAGAATCTATCATCTTTATTGGTATTAGTCGTGCTTGGCAGAAGCTACACTCCTACTCGACTATGCATAGTTTTGAAATAAATCGTCAATCTACTGGTTGTATCCTCATCACATTTAACAACTTCATCGTCATCATGTATCAAAATAGAAATACCATTATGAAGTCGATGTCATGTTATGAGGATCAATCATCAAAAGAAAGATGAATATATTATGTCGTCAGTAAGTTATTATCTGGTGCATATTTTATTTAATAACAGGGTCTAAAATGTAGCTTTTCAATTTATTTTTCATTTGTTTCTTGTTTTGTTGGGTACAAATGAGGTCCCTTTATTTTATAGTCAGGCAGTATATTAAATGCCAAAGAATTGATAACTATTTATATCAGCGCAACGCGCTCCTTTCGGAAATCATGGTGATGTTATAGTTTTAATAGACTGTAGAATTTAGCTCGGTTTTTCGTTGTTTAGTTTTGTTATGTTTTGCAAGTTGCGACTGCACCGAAAATGTAATCAGGAGACCTATTTTTGAATTGTCGTGTCACTAAAAAATGTGTGACTCGCATGATTTTTGACATCCGCATTTTTGAATCATTCGAAAACGAGCGTTTTGCAACGAGTGGTAGAAACCACTCGTTTCTGTGAAGCGAGTGGACGCATTTACCTCCACGTGAAACGAGTTAAAACTATACTTATTGCCTTGGCAATACCCTAAGCGAGTGATTTCAAAAATAGGGAAAATTTTGAATCATGCGACTTACGAGACGATGTGACTTGCAAAACGAGTAGTTTTGTTCGAACGAAGCGAAAATTCAAAAATAGGTCTCCTGAAATCAAGATATCTGCGTTGGTTAAAAAATATTGTTTGGAAATTCTTAACGCAAACGTCTTGTTTTCTCGTAACAAAACCTACTAACACTAAGGTCTCAATACTCTTATAACACATTTTTACGCAGTCGTGGAATGCAAGCTACTATCTCTATATTGCGAAAATTACAATTATGTGTCAAAAAATATTTGCTCGAAAATAAATGGATAATTTCAAAAGTTTTCCAAACTCGATATGCCAAAGCTATTTTAAGTTAAACTTTAACTTGATGTCGAAGTTTACACGACTTTGTAGAATATAAATATTTAAAATGCTTTCGATGTGATGTGACCTAGTCGATATACACTGTATAGAATAGGATGGCATAAGCCACTTTATGACGTTGTTAATTATTTATTTTAAACATCTATAATTAAGAATAATGTTAATAAACTTGCGTTTATTCAAAGAAGAATTCAAAGATAGAAATAAATGCGTCAGATGATTCAGACTGAGAAAGGGTATGGTGGAAATTGGACCTAATGCTGTTTTCTATAAGTGTCACATTAGTTTATGACACTTCTTGTACAATGTCTGCAAGCGTTACTGGACTTGGGAGTTAAACATCTGCTAGATGGCGTACTATTGTTTGACATTTTGACAGTATCATGTCAAATATCCACCATCGGTTTATTCCTTGGAACTCAGGCCAATAGTACACCATCTAGCCAATTTTAACACGTGATTTGCCCATCAGGCTACCATACTATTCTGGTGATCTTAACATCTTCTTTGATTAATTGCAAGGATTCACCTATTGGTCAATTCTGATTCATAATTTTCAGTTTGAAAGCGTTCCAAAACGAGTATCTTCTATCAAATGGGTAGTAAGTTAGGTTAGATTTGATCCGGCCTAAGGGTTGCCACGTGGCCATTGGCCATCGGCAGCGACTGAGACTGAACGAAGCTTTAACGTAAGAATTCGTAATTTTAAAGGACAATCAGGTATTCCTGCAATGTCCAAACCACATAGTGGTGTTACGTGATTCAAATAAACGTTGGTTGGAAGGACCATAACTTCGTTGTTTCTGGTTACCCAGAAAGGAAATTGAATTGAATTACCCTAGTTTGATAATTGAGATATAATTGGCGCAGGTTAACCCTAAAGTGAATGGGAGATGATGGTGCGGCAAAAAGAGCCTACCTGGCACGGCCGAATGACTCGTCATAGCCGAAATATCGGTAGGAGGACTTAATAATTTATTAAGGACAGACACCTCTACAAACCTATTGACACAGACATCTGATTTCATATTTCATCACGCTGACAATTGTCGGTGACAAATGTAGAGTAGAGTGACAATTGTCAAGCGACAGTTCAAATATTGCAATTTTATAATAGATTTTCTATGGAAATACAAATATGAGGGATATTTTGTTACAATTATACGTATGACAATAATGTGAAATAAGAATTACCTATTATTTCTAGTCGATATACTTGTAAGCGAAAATTTGCGTGACAAAACGCTTACTACTACAGTACAATTGTCACCGACAATTGTCAACGTGCTGAAATAGGGAGGGGGTGAAAATAGGCAATTTTTAACTCTAACCTTTATAGCTGGAGGCACGAAAGTATAGCGATGACCGTTATTTTGCGCACTTGTAAAAAAGAAGACTTTCTATGAAAATTGGTTTCTGCGCACTCAAGGTCATAACTACACTTTCTTGCGGCAGACTATACCCTTATGGGTTTGGCGTCCAAGAAATGTGTTCACATGTTGGTTACTGAAATTAAGTACTAGCATTTAAATTCTAATTATATGCTAGTTTTTTTTCTTCATAACTAAACTAAGAGTTTCCTTCTACGCCTAGTATGTTGGCAAGGGGTTTTGCAAACCTCGAATACTTAAAAGTAATTATAAAACATTGTCAGAGCTCAGTGGATAAATCATGCTTCCAAACGGAAAGTCGCTGATTCGTAACCAAGATTCTCCTAATGTGTTCCATTTTGAATTAGTATAATATTTGGTCGAGCTTCAAAACGTTCAAAATTATATACTGTGAAATGCTCAATTTTTTTTATCTCTTCTGTAACAACTTGTTTTGGGACGCTTTATTAGTAGTTAACTCTGGTTTGAGTTCATCCGCTTTTAAAGCAACGGTTTAATATTTTTTTTGTCTTGCAATTTTTTCTCTGGGAGACACATTGGCAGTGTCGAGTGATTGTTATTTTACATAACTGTTTAATAACACTTGACAGCTCGTTTGATGTTATAACGACACGTTATAACGTCACAATAAGTGTTATTTTAGGATAACAACTGATCTTAAATTTTCTCACATAATAATGTGAGCAACATTTGTTTAAATGTTACACAGCTGTTTTAAAAGCCGATGATCTCCACTGATAGTAGGTAATTCTAAATGTTAAGTAAGACGAAACTATGTTATACTTCTATAATATGAATGTTGTGTTGTCTACGCCAGTATGGCATTTATGTAAACTAAAGGCCTGTTTCACAATATAAGGATAAGTTCTACATAAGCGATATTTTAACTTATTGCTACCATAAACAATTCTGTTGCGTTTCGCGACTGTCAAATATCGTTATATGTCACTTTACGTCTATGAGTTTGACAGATGGAATTCGCAACTTTTATCTTCAAAATAATTTGTGTGGCATAGCTATGTGACGGTTAATCTTTATATTGTGAAACTGTCCCTTAATCTACACTCATATATCTTCAAATCAGAGGGATACACTTTTTTTGACAGTATGATGAATATTTTCTCACTGTAATACACACAAATTATCGTTGTATTACTCGTATGTAAAACATCGAACATGTAACTGTTATTTTTATTTTTTTGTTTCTTTTAATCTGTGATATAGTACAAAGCCTATCGAAACTGGTCTACCTTTGAGTTCTTAATTTAAGATTGACATGAGTGTAGATAAAGTAGATTTATGGTACGTAACGTAAACTAATTGTACCCAATGTTGATGTCAGGGTATATAATACCCGTTATTTTTTAAGTTAGATATTTGGAAAACGAAAGTGATCAATCGGACTGAAATATTTGAAGGATAATAAATTATGAAATGGGTGCTTAGATGCTAAATTCAACAAAACATTTACAATGTTATCGAATCTAGTGGCAGAAAGATGGAACAAATTGTATTCAACTGAATGTTCAATTCAAATTTAAATAATCTAGAGTACCAAATTATGTAGAAAATATTTTTATTATTTGAACTGCTGGTTAATTTATGGCAGGTGATAAGTCATAGTCAAGTATGACATAGATTATAAACCGAGTCGCGACTTACTGTAGTCACGGCTCGGTCGTGTTAGCGCACGTCATTATTTTTTTTATTATATTGATGAAGAAATCGAGCGGCTGTGCTCGACTCTTGATCGTGAGCTATACAGCTTAGCTTTTTTTATATTAAGCAGTTTAAAAAGTAACAATTCGAAATTCCTTGTTGTTTGTAGTGTTAAAAAATGCTCATTGAATCGAAGGAAATATATTGCTCAACTTTGTTAGTTTAAAAAGGTACTCTAGATTATGGTGGAACCTTTAATGTAAAGATATCCTATCCTGTAGTGTTGTGGTTTGTCAGGGTAAATTTAGTTGGAGCACAAAATTTTGAATTCCCACCAAACATTTTAAGTTTCGGTACGACTTGGTAAGCGTAGTGTTGGACTCCCTGCGACACGATGGAATGATGGTATTCGAAGGCTGGGTGAGAGTGGCCGAAAATCGGGAACAGGTGGCGTGCATTAGGGGAGACCTATGTCCAGCAGTGGACGAGTGTGGGTTGCTGATGATGATGATTTTAAGTTTCGGAGTCAGTTATCGAGATAATCATTCGACTCAGAAATCGAGTCTCAGATTTCGTTTAGGGACATAATTTTGCTCAAGTTTTACCAATAGATGACGCTGGGTTGCGATTACATCGCACAAGTATTTCGTTTTTTCGCGTTAAGCCTTGTAGTTATAACTTCATATACAAAAGTCTTTCAAATTGGATAAGGATATAAGCAGAATTTTGTGCTCTAACTGACAAAAATCGAATCCTGTAGATGGAGAAGTTTAAGAAAGCTTTACGTATTAAAATTTAAAATACACGTATTATTAGTTGCAAAATAATTTTCTAAATTCCGAGTCAATTTTACTATGTAGTTAAGATTTACATGTCATATCTTTGAATGTTTCATGTGTGATGTTAAGTACAGCGACAAGTCTCTTTTGGCCAGCGCAAAGATAAAACTAATGATTTTAATCATCGGAAGTGACAATACATTTTTCTCTGTAACAGTTTCCGCACAACGCCGATTGGCTACACAAAACAGACTTGCCTATTTATTGGTAGTTGGAGTTTTGGTAAGGCTGTGCAGTGTGCACACTAGCTATGCCTATAAATTTGGAACCGGATTATGGATATTTTTTTTGATATCGATTTATCGAATCCGATATCGATATTTTATTACAAAAATGTTAAATTTCTTTAATCGACACTCATCTTAGACATTAGGCTGAATATCAATTGAGGAAATTTGACTGGTTGTAGTAACCAGATGTGTGGTTGACTGTACATGAATATCGTTGCAATTTCAGTATCAGCGGTAGCTTACATAATATTTGACAGAAATGATAGTATTAGTATCTGTGGACGGGCACAGATTATACAACTAATGTATCCGATACATTTTTGAAGGAAATAGTACGATACGATACGTCATTACGGGTGCTTTGTGCTAAGTACTAGAGAAATCGTAGCTTGGAGACGATAAGTATGTTAACGTTACGAATTCTTTAACTGTTCGTGCTAGCATCGTTGCAATCATGGCTTAAATGGTAATTTTTGAAGAGGTTTGATCCACTATGAAAATTAATTAAGGGTTTGGCTATTGTTATTCGACAAGCGTGGTGATTAAGCCTAATCCCATCATAGTAGCGATTGGTTTCTATGATGGAGGCCGTTGCAGTGGGACAGTATATAGGCTGATACTTTGGCTAGTGTGTTTACTTCACATTCTTACCACTCCAGGTACATTGGCATATCAAGGACACAGTTGAAGCAGCTGTATAAACTGAGTATTACTATGTGTGTTGAAATATATCATATTCGGACATTTTGTTGTTTTCCTGTCACCCTTTCGTTTATCTACGGTTTTTTTAACATCACATACATTGTCCTGGTCCCAAACTAAGGTTTTCCCTTGTGCTATGGAAGCCGGAAACAACGAAGGAACCACAAACACCCAGACCCAACACAAATATCTGTTTCATCAACAAACATTTGTGTTGGTGCGGGAATCGAACCCGCGACCCTTACGTCTCAACCGGCGCTCAAACCATTGCGCTAAACGGGTCCCTATCTCATAAAAAACAGTCAACTTGTCAAAAATGTATGTATGTATGTATGTTCATCTGTTTCCACGTAACTTCTAAACTACTTATCAGAATTCGACAAATGACATATTATTCTAAGCGTCTTAATTGTCCGCTGGTTATAGGCTATATGAGGTTACACAAAATAAAAAACTAAAACACAGTAAAAAAACTAAAACCCAACTACGACAAAAACGACGCTGAAAAAGTATAAAACAAGCCTTCGTTGTCAATTTACAATAATGTCATACACTTAGAATAAAACTCTATAGAAACCTAATGCGTCCGCACAACTAAGCTTAGTAGGTGGTACCCTAACAGGCGAAGGGTACCACCTCGCTCCTTAGTGTCAAATGTCACAGCGACCCGAACGTTTCTCCCGAAATAAAAATAATTATGACGGTTTGTGCGGTTAAATCGTGTCACAATAGAAATTAAAGGGAGAATAAGAATAATATTATCACTTTTCACAGGTAAGCTTTCAATATTTCATTGTATCTTGTAATTTTTTCATTCAAATAGAAACGTTTATTTTCAATGTTCAGTGTTGCCCTATTGAGAAAATTTTTTTCCCATTTTTCCTGACTTTTATCCAGCTAATTAATTTTTAAAACAATTATTGCTAACATATTTTCCTAATGTAAGTACCGACGACGTACAGTCGACTGAGGGGCATTTCTCGTGTGCTCGATATTGAAGTCGAATTAGATAAGTATATATTGTATTGACGAATGTATGAAATTTCATAATTAGACTTCAAGGTCGAGTGCTCGCGAAATAAATCATCCAAAAAATACTTTTTGTTTTCTTCTATTCATATCAGTTTAATAATAATACTAATTTTATCCATACTAATATTATAAATGCGAAAGTAACTCTGTCTGTCTGTCTGTCTGTCTGTCTGTCTGTCTGTCTGTCTGTCTGTCTGTCTGTTACTCTTTCACGCCAAACTACTGAACGGATTTAAATGAAATTTGGTATACAGATGATCTAGACCCTGAGAAAGAACATAGGCTACTTTTTATTGCTAAAAGGGGGATGTAAGGGGTTAAAAGGGGGGTGAAAAGCTACTTTTCCACGCGAACGAAGTCGCGGGCGGCCGCTAGTACCACATAAAAACATTACCTACCCCAACCAACACTATTATTAATCGTGTTTGCCTAAAGGTTTTGTGGTATGTATCACCGAAATTATACGTTTTCTATAATACCTAGTGCTTATGTCGTAGTTTTTGTAAACGTACCTATCTATTAGATCTATCTCGCAATAAACTTTACATTACTTGTTCAAACCACACTGACCAACATTTTACGACACATTAGAAATCACTATTGGGGCGTCCGATTTATTTCCCAGTTTTCGGGGAACTGTACCTTCACTAGCAAACAAAGTCAACGGTGCGCGTCGAGCGCGATTATCTCAAGGCTCATAATAGGCTTATAGGCCTATTCCATTGCAAAACTTTACAGAAATGTCATGTTAAATAACAGTTAAATCTAGGGTAGCAACAGTCGCTGGCGCCAAACGCCATACCACAGGAATTTCTAATAGTTGCATAAAACTTTGAAGTACAGCCAGTATAGTGGGCTACTTTTTTCTTTTTTACTCTGTTGATCTATTAGACAGAAGCATGTTTAAAAAGGCATGCGTTGATGTTATATTTGTATGCTCCACTTCTATTCTGTAAGTTCATTGTTATCGATGTATCGTAATGTAGTTACACCTGTCACCTTCTCAGTAACCAGCAAGGTATGATATTTTCATAATTTATTATCTATACTCTAAACTGGAATTCAAGACCAAAAAATCTACGACAGATACGTCACTGTCAAATCTGTTAAAGTCACTTATGTCATTTTCAAGTGACGTTTTTAGGTTTCGCCAAACTTTTTGGCATTATTTTTCATATTAAGCAGACTAAACTGTCAAGTTTCCATACATTGTTAAAATGTTGTTGGTAGATACCAAATGTTATTAACACCTGAAGTGTTACAAGCGCAATACCATCTTTGAAAACTAAAATTACGGATGGTTAAGTTTTATTAAAGGGTCTTGTATTTACGTGAAAAAAAGTAATAAAATTATTTTTTTAAATTATACAATCAAAATTACCAATAAATAAATTACATCAGCGAGTGTTTTTAGAAAAAAGGAGTATACTATGGTACGATCATTTTATTGCAGTAGCAACATCGTAGTAGATTTTTTGGTCTTGAATTCCAGTTTTGGGTATAAGCGATCGTACTCTAGCATTAGTAGTAGTATCACCGCTATTTAGTTGCCTTCATTGTCCGATGTTATGAAAGAAATATTGTGACAGTTGTTTTTCTCGTTTCTAGGTGAAAGCAACACGAAACGCAAATCTAAATCTGAAGTTACAGACTCTGTTGTTGTAAAGGAAAAAAACTGCTAGGGGCGACAAATACGAGGGAAAGAAGCTTAGTAGGCTCTCAGCTGTGTCAATTTTGAGCAGCACAAATGGATGTCCATTCAAATGGTTGAATAACAACTACATGTGCTTTTATTGCAACGCCAAATATATGGACTTCTCTCAGTTACAATCGCACAATGAAAGCGACCACAACCTCGATGAGGAAGAGATCTTACGCGCCTTAATTAAGGTTGGGAGATACCAAAATGTCAAAGTCAACTTTCCGAATTTGTCTTGCAAACTCTGCGCACATACTGCCGATAGTTACATGAACTTAAAAGAACACATTTTAGTGACGCACCAGAAAAAAATTGATGTCACCAACGACGGTGTATTTCCTTACAAAATTAACGATGAGAGCCTAACGTGCGTGATTTGTTCTGAAAGTTTCAGGAGTTACAGGTTGCTGAATCGACATATGGATACGCACTATGCAAACTATTTTTGCGATCAATGCGGCGTCAGTTACGCCACTTCAGAGCGTTTGAAAAACCACACACAAACACATTTTGAAGGCATGCATGTGTGTCACATTTGCGACAAGGTATTTAAAAGGGCTGAATCCAAAAGGGATCACATTGATAGAATTCATATGTACAGGAAGAAAAATAAGTGTCCGTATTGTAAAGACACGTTTATGGAATACGGGCAGAAGATTAGGCATATGGTTAACGAGCATGGAGTGAAAAAGCCGGAGTTTAAATGCTTATTGTGTCCCAAAGTGTATATGTTCAGTGGACAACTGAGAGACCATGAGCGGTTGTCTCATGTGAAGAAGAAGAAGCACGAATGCACCATATGTCAGAAGCAGATAAGCAGCGCATTCTTGTTGAAAGAGCTCACATGGTCGTGCACACCAAGGAGAGGAAATATCACTTGTAGGATTTGCTATAAGAAGTACGGGCGAAAGAAGACTTTGCTAGAACATATTAAGATTCATTTTGATGACAGAAAATATAAATGCAAATTTTGTGTTGCGTCATTCGTGAAAAATTTTACTTTGAAAAATCATGTAAGGACGCAACACAAGAATATGGTTCTTCTAGAAGATGCTTGCAATGAAGGAGAGAAAACTAGAACTGATTCAAATAATATAGGAGAAGAGACTGGAACTGATTTAAATAATAAAAGAGAGGAAACTAAAACTGATAGTAGTAAAGGAGAGGAAACTGAAACTTGTAATAAAGAAAATGAAACTATAAGTGATTTAAACAATAAAGAAGATGAGACTAAAACTGATTTAAATAATAAAGAAAACGAAACGTTAACTGATTTTAATATTTTAGAAAATGAATCTTTAACTGATTTTATTAATACAGAAAATGAAACTATGGCTGATTTTATTAATAAAGAAAATGAAACTATAGCTGATTCAAATGATAATGAAAATGAAACTATAACTGATTTTATTAATAAAGAAAACGAAATTATAACTGTTTTTAGGATTATAGAAAACGAAACTTTAACTGATTTTAATAATAAAGAAAACGAAACTATAACTGAATTTCATTAATAAAGAAGATGTAACTGTAATTAATTGTATTAATGAAGAAAATGAAACCATAGTTGATTTAAATGATGGTGAAATTGAAACCATAGCTGATTTAAATGATAGTGAAAATGAACCCACAGCTGATTTAAATGATAATGAAAATGAAGCCTACGCTGATTTAAATAATATAGAAGCAGAAATAAACTTGTTTGATTTAGAAGATTTCGGACCCATTAATCTAGAAGATATAAGTTTAAGTGGTATAATAGATGATGATGATACATGTTTCGGGTGCCATTTTTAGGTGTCAAGATCAAAGTAGAAAGTTAATTGCGTTTTTCGCAATTGAAGGCCCGTTTGAAGGGATCGCATAGATATACATTTTATTGCTCTCAAATAAGACATTCAGATTTCTGGTGATACGACGATATACTTGTAAACTCAAAGATACCTAGATTTTAATCCGTTCATTCTGGTTGTTCGTAGTTTATTAATATTATACACTGCATTGATTGTCTAACAGTTGTTTGACTATAAGCTGTGATCATTAACTCAATTAAAGATCTGAAGTAGGAAATGTAAATTATTTATGAACCTTCATCTAATGTACCCGTATAATAATGACAGTTTTATGCTCTGGCGGCAAATTTATTCGACATTTCCTCTAGAGCATGCTCTATTCGCCATTTTGATTTTTTCAGAAATATAGCGGCCATGTAATGTTAAAAAATTGTACCATCGAAAATATCCCTAAGCTCTGGCAAGTTTTCGAGTTAGCTGCAAAAAACTACGATTCCAAAATTAAGTGTCTTTTTTCTAACTTATTTTGTCATTAAGGACATCTTACACCATCCCCGACTTCGAGTAATGTAATAAACACATTTTCAATGGTATAGCTGCTCGCTTGCTAACTTACTAGTGAACAGGTGCTAGTAAATTTTAGCAACGATTGTCTGTCTGACTGACTAACTGTCAACTAATCAAAATGTGGGCTGTAGACAAAACCTTCAAAAATACAGGTTGTTCAATATGTATACCTATTTTGTCTTTATTTGTTACACCTATTACATGCTACGCTACACCACCCCAACTCCCCGAGTAAAGTAATAAATAAACTATTAAGTATCTTATTTCAATACCAGAGGATATTTTCTGGTACCGTATTATGCATGATTTGATTTCGATTGTTGGTTTGAAAGCGTATTGCATCGTGCCATCTGGAGATACCCGTACACTTAGGGACAACTTTACATTCAATCTTACTTTTTGCATGTAAAATTCGTCATTAGCTTTGGTAACTGCTACGATTCGCGCCATCCGATGACACCTTATACATAATATTCGTATTAAATTATAAGCCTTCCATTGTACCGTGGTATGTGACAGATATTTTTTCTCATTTCTAGGTGAAGACGTCACCAAAAGTGAGACAAATACTAAGTCGTGGATCGTCGTCGAAGTGAAGAAAGAGAGGGACGACAATTCAGTTCTAAGCCCACACGAAGCAAAGGCACTTGCTAGGCTTTCAACAGTTAATATTATCAGTAACAGCAATAGCTACCCGTTCAAATGGTGGAAAAACAGTTACATGTGCTTCTATTGCGATGACAAATTTCTGGATTTCTCAAGCTTGGAACAGCACAATTTGATTGAACATAATGTAAATGAGACAGAGGTATTAAAAGGGCTGACGAGACTTAGAAGGTACCAAAGAGTCAAAGTAAATTTCTTAAACTTCTCTTGCAAATTATGCGAATATAATGCGGAAAATTTCGTTCAACTGAAGGAGCATTTAAAATCAAATCATAATAAGAAATTGGATCTTAAAAATGATGGAGTTTTCCCATACAGAATCATTGGAGATTTACACATGTGTGTCGTTTGCAATGAGAACTTTCACAACTTTGATTCGCTGAACAAGCACATGAACGACCATTTCAGGGACTACTTCTGCCACCAATGCGGCCTCGGGTATGCCACGAAGGGACGGCTGAGAGGCCATTACATGACCCATGTAAATGGATGTTACAACTGTGAAACTTGCGGCAAAACATTCAAAACTGAAGCCACCAAAAGGGATCATATCCAAAGAGTTCATATGCAGATAAAGAAGCACAAGTGTCCCCACTGCGCCGAAATGTTTACAGGGTACAGACACAGGCAAAATCATATTATGGAAGTGCACGGCGTTCAAGGACCGGAGTTCAGATGTGGGTGGTGTGCCAAAGTATTTTCCTTCAACGGTCTCTTGAAGCTTCACGTGAGAAGGGTGCATTTCAAGGCTCGCGAACACTGTATGCCATATATGTAAGAAGCATTGGGCTAACTCATCCTTATTGAGAAACCATATGATCTCACACTCAGGAGAGAAGAATTTTGAATGTCAGATTTGTAAGAAAAAGTACGGGTTGAAGAAAACACTGATCGAGCATATGCGGATTCATAATAATGATCGAAGATTCCCTTGTGCGTTCTGTGACAAGGCGTTTATACAAAAATGCAGCTTGCAAAGTCACATTAAGACACATCATCGTGAGGAGATGATGACTAGTGAATAATTGCATGCATGAGTTCACGTGATGACTCGAGATGAGAAAAGACACTTGGATCAGTAACACCACAAAATACATTATATGTAACAATTTATAGACATGGAAAGCCTACTGCCCTACGCATACTGCAGACGTGTTTATCAGACAAAAGAATAAAAACAAAACCTGAATACTAAAGCTAAAAAACTAGCAACAAAACCAAAAATTACTACTCTGTAGGCCCTTGTGGCAAATTCCCCAAAATTCTGGCAGCAAAATCTTTAGATAGTGATGGCCATTACATGCGTGCATACATTGTTCTCGGTGTGGTTCGGCGTGAGCCAGACAGACTTTTAAAGAAATGTGTACAGGAGAAATATAAGCATAACGCCCTATGCGTTAGGCTCATATTTCTATAATAAAGTCTCCAATTGCTACAATAAAGTCTTCAATATCAGTGTTAGTTAGAATCAACAGTTCAGTGTCTATTTTATAATATACTTAATGTAGTTTAAATAAAATAATCTTTCCAATATATTGGTTCTTAGATGTAGATGGACGGAGTATTGAATAGGATTAATGTTTTGTGAGGATTGCTATTATAGCCGCCAAAGTTAATGTAACCATTTCTCTAGAGAAGTTTTCATGATCTATTTAAACGAAGTATTTAATGTCATTTGTATGTTTCTTGATATCGTCAATAAATACTTAAAGTACATATGCTGTATCTTATTGTAATCGAACACTATCCTTATTGTTAATACAAATTTTGGATATTGGTAATAATATAACGTACCATAGCACCTTGTTTAGATATCATTAAGTTCCTTATAAGAGAGAAAAGAGAGAAGGTGTGTGTGATGAATAATCTCATCATAAAACTTATGGTATGTAGCAATACAAATACCATAAAAAATCAAAATCAAATGTAGGTATGTAAATATTAAGAAAGGTACATTATACGAAATATTCAATACTTTTTTTGCTTTCCATAAGGTACAAAGAGGCGGTACATATTTATTAGATTGAACATATGAACCCTGTTAGGGCATAACAAAATTTAGGAGAGGGGAAGCGTGACTTTGTATTTTAGATACATTTATCATTAATTATTGACATCCTCTAAAATTTTTAATATTAGGAGTATTCCTCATTACGACCTTATTTTACAATAATTATTTCTATCTCTTAATAAATAAATAAATAAAAAATCTCATTTATATAGTTATTAAACATTAGGTGCAATTTAGTGACAGTTTTATTTACCTTTTGATAAAAATTAAAATGGAGCATTTACAACGTTTTTTTTGAAACTCTTTGACTGACAAATAAGTTTCCGCGGATCCCGCACAACTCAGAAACGTCCCGAAATCTGAATATTTGCTGACCGCCTAACTTAAACTGTCGCAAATTTGTTTCAAACATTTATTTTTTTCTCCTTATAGGTGACGCAAGTGCACCGGACGTGCGCGATAATGTTGTTAGTGTCCGAGTCATCGAACTGGTGAAAACCGGAGACTTGCGGAAGAAAATCAGTAGAACGAGCGCTATCTCCCTCATCCGCAATACCAATGCCTGCCCCTTTAGGTTCTACAGGCTTTTTATGTGCCTTTACTGTCGCAGCCAGTTCGCTACCATGTCCGAACTCATGCAACACACAAAGGATGAGCACAGCTCTGTGAACGACGATGACATACGTAATGCCATCATCAAACTTGGTCGTTGTCAGCCGATCAAAGTTAACATGCCAGATTACAACTGCAAACTTTGCAGCAATGAAATTTCAAACTTTGATGACCTTAAAATCCACCTCGCCGATGAACATAAGAAGCTAGTAGATCCGGACAATGACGGTGTGATACCGTACAGGATATTAGATAATGAGTACTCTTGTGCTCTGTGTAGCAAACGTTTTGAGAATTACAGTCGTCTAAATAGCCATATCAATGAACATTATACAAACTACGTGTGCGATCAATGCGGGTCTGGATTTGCTTCGGAGCTCCGTCTGAGAGCTCATGCATCTTCGCACGAGTTAGGACAGTACCCGTGCGATCAATGCGGGAAAGTTTTCAGTAAATTTGCTTCCAAACGGGACCACGTTAAGTCGGTACATATGAAAGCGAAGAGGAACAAGTGTATGTTCTGTAAGGAAAGCTTTAAGGACTTCTATCAGAAGCAGAAGCATATGCTGTCGGTCCATGGGATAGAAAAGAAAAAGTACAAATGTAATTTTTGTTCTAAAGTTTTTGTGACTAGTTCAAATCTGCGGGCCCACGAAAAATCTAACCATCTGAAAATAAACACATATCTTTGCGATTCGTGTGACTATACATCTTTTAGCAAGTATGGGCTGACGAGGCACATGATTTGTCATTCAGACGAGAAGAATCACAAATGTCAAGTTTGCAAAAAAACCTACGCGAGGAGGAAAACTTTGACCGAGCATATGAAAATACATAATAACGATAGGAGATTTGTTTGCCAGTATTGTGAACGAGCGTTCGTTCAGAAGTGCAGCTTGAAAGGACACTTGAAAACTCATCATAAAGATGTCGCTAATTTGCAATGTGTTTGAATTAAGGTCCTCTTACATTTTGTCGGCTACACAAGCAAACTTAGGTAAGTTAGCTGAGCTGGCATTTTTACAGTTAAGTACCGTCGTCCTCATCATCATTTTAGCTAATAGACATCCACTGCTAAACATAGGCCTCCCCTAATGTTCTCCACACAGATCGGTCCTGTGCCACCCGCATCCAAGGAGCTTAACTTGCGCCATGCAAACTACATTTTTGTTAGAAATTGAACTTCAAAGCAATGTTAATAGTTACTATCATTGACTATTGATACTTTTCTATAAATCTGTATTGTTTTTTATTTAGGTATTGCTTTTAAGGAACCTAAACGATTATTAACTTTATCAAACTCTACCTTAACTTAAAACATCAGTTCTTTTAATATCAATTTATCTTGTTCTTACGAACAAACTTCTTAATTTTCAATGCATGCACATATTCACATTCTACGTGAGTTGTTAACAGTTTCTGAATTAATTTTGAGATTTTCTTTAACATTAACATTGAATGCCAAAATGGGGGACGTCCCACGTAAGTTAAATCTGTTTTACATAAATGCTGCAAGTTTCCACGTATTAAACAAAAACTTACGTACTTATTGTATATACCTTGAACATTCAAGTTGACAAATCCAAATTAGGTGAATCTAATTTCTTGTGAACTCAATCTCATATTATTTACTCATTTATGTTTTTACATGCATGCGGAGCAAAATTGAATGAAGAAGCTCACACACGTTTATTTTCTTATTTTTAGGTGACGATCACTCGCCGCCAATCGAAGTAAATTCAGAAGTAACAGTACCCGAGCATAACGATCCGCTACCCACGATTGACCAAAAGAAGAATCTAAACGATGAACTTAAAGCTAGAAAAAAACGGGCTTCGATGATCCTAGAGAGCTCAAAGATCTGCCCTTTTCGGTGGATCAAGAACATGTACCTCTGTTTTTACTGCGAACAGATATTTACTGATCCTGCAAAGCTTAGAGAACACCATTCTTTCGATCATATGTCTCTACCTCCCGCTCAAATAAGACAAGCAATTGCAAAGCTGAAGAAATATGAACTTATCAAAGTAGATGTTACGGATGTAGGCTGCAAAATATGCGACGACTATATAGAAGATTTCACAGAAATCAAAAATCATTTGTTAATGAAACACAAAAAGAATATCGACCCAAAATCAAATGACGGACTCCTACCATTCAAAGTTACAAAGGAAGAGTTTCAATGCGCATTATGCTGCGACAAATATGACGAATTTAAGACTCTCAATCAGCACATGAATATACACTTCCAGAATTTCATATGTGAACAATGTGGCACTGGTTTTATGACACCGGAAAGATTGAGAACTCATGCTTTCTCGCACGAGACTGGTTCATTCCCATGCGATGGATGTGATAAAGTATTCAGATCAACGAATGCAAAGAATGAACATTACGCAACTGTTCATGTGCAGGTGAGAAGGCACAGGTGTCCACATTGCACTGAGAGGTTCCGGAACTATTTTCAGAGGAATAAACACATATTGAACGTGCATGGGTTGAAGACGAAAGAGTTCAAATGCACAATGTGTCCGAAAGTTTTTACGCTGAGCGGGAAGTTGGGGGTACACATTCGGACGGTGCATTTGAAAGTCAAGAGGCACGCCTGTGAAGTTTGCGAGTGGAAATTCTATTCTAAGTCGGAGTTGAAGGAACACATGATCCGACATGGAGGGGAGAGAAAATATCAGTGCAACGTCTGTAAAAAGGCATACGCTAGGAAATACACTCTTAGAGAACACATGAGAATACACGATAATGTAAGGAGATTTGTCTGTACGACGTGTGGACGATCGTTTGTGCAGAATTGTAGTTTGAAGCACCATATTAAGATACACCATCCTCCGTCGATAGGGCCGTCTATTAAAATGTCAGATGTTTTGTTTAATACCGCTGCATCCTGATGTAACATACGATCAATTTGAATAAAGATGATATCATAGAAAATGTGTATATAAAATACTGACGTTCTACATTTAAACAACTCATAATGTTAAGATGTACAGCTGATAAGGGTGGAAAAACTCTTTGTTTTAATTTGTAAGTAAATACGAGAATAAACCATTGGAATTAATAACTGAATTTTTGTTTATGTTATACATACTACGCTGGCTTAGCTATAACTACATGTATAATATTATCATGCTGGCTCATCGATCCAAAATAGGTATCCAACGTTAAAGTTCGCCAATTTATTCGGTCCTCTACCAATTCTGCCTAATCGTGCATGTTTACTGACATAAAAGCCATAACTCGGAGGTCCCACAGTATGGCGTCTAGATGAAGTCTGTTTAGATTTTTGTGAACACATTTAATTTAAACTAATGTATTTCTTTACTTCTATCAACACATTTTTGTAACCATACTTGAGTTGTCCAGGTAAATAATACAAAACCTGTTCAAAAATACTTCCCAGAACACTATTCAAATCTACTATCTTTTTTAATTATCATAAAAATTCAATTATATTGGACTTTAAATACAAATTACTTATATCAAAAAGAGTATTTGTAACGAGGTGAGGGTGTTTCGTATATAATATTTTTTTCAATATGCAAAAGCAGCCAAAGTACAGCTCAGTTTATTTCTTTTCTAGGAGCCGGCCAGGCAATTATACCGGCCCAGAGGAGGATCGTGCCTCTCTTTCAAGTGGCGTACGACCGCTCCTTGTGTAAGCCTCTGGGGACGATAACAGACTTCACAAAGCTCAGGCTCAGACCGAAAATAACGACTGCCGTTGCGAAAATGTACTCGCCGTCTCGCAGTCCATCGCCTATATCCATGGGTGGCAGGTCGCCGTCTCCAATTGAAGTAGCATGCTCCGGAAATAACCGTCATCCCACCTCCGAAACCGAAGCCAAAGAACCCAGACGTCAGGCAAAATGCTTTAACCGTCTTCGAATATTCAACAGTATATCCCTTCATCTACGGAAACAACAAGTTCAAATGCTTCATCTGTTCTCAACCGTTCTTAGAAACCAGTTTATTAAGAGTCCATATGAACGAATCTCACACATTTGCCCCTCTAAAAAGATTAGTCAACAATAGACGAGAAAATATTCTCAAGGTAGACGTCAGCGAGGTGATATGCAAAATTTGTTCCATGCCAATACCCAGTTTGGCAGATCTGAAGACGCACCTCAAATTGGAGCATAACAAACCAATAGACCCAGAATTGAAGGATAACCTCATACCGTTCAAGTTAGAAGCTACAGACGGCAGCTACAAATGCGTTATTTGTAATGAAAATTTTATTAAAGTACGGATTTTGGTTATACACATGAGCGTGCATTTCAATAACTACAGCTGCGAGGTCTGCGGCTCAGGATTCATGACTTTAAGGCTTCTGAAGAAGCATTTGGAAGTGCACGAGAGCGGGAACTTCGCTTGTGACAGGTGCAGCAAAGTCTTCAGCACAGCGTACAAGCGTACTCTTCATATAAGGGGCGTGCATATGAAGCAATACCCTCGTCGGTGTCCGATGTGTCCGGAGAGGTTCAACTCGAATTATAAGAGGACGATACACCTGCAAGATGTTCACAATCAGTCGACTCGCGTGCATAAGTGCGAGACTTGCGGGCGTGCCTTCAATTTGAAGTATCATCTTATCTGTCACACTCGTTCTGTGCATCTTCAGGAGAGGAACCAACAGTGTGACATTTGCCATCAAAGGTTCTGTAATAAGGAAACTCTTAAGAGGCATATGGTGGTGCATACGGGGGAGAAAAATTATAAGTGCGAGGTGTGTGGGATGGCGTTCTTGCGGAGGAAGAACCTGAAAGACCATCTAAGGCTTCACGAGATTGGATAAATTATGTTTGTTGGTTTAACTACCTAAACTTTAGGATATTTTTAAAGAACTCGTTGACAGAACCTTTTTACTTTCTTGTTCCTCATTTCCATCGAAGAGTATATATTTTTAGTGGAGTAAAGCTATTGCAGATGAAAATTATTCTAACCTACCGCAAAATTAACTTTTATTTATGTGGGACTACTTAAGTGAAATCAGATTCACTGTGAAATTATTCAATTAAATAAAATTCAGTACTAATTTTAATAGTAAATTCTATAAGTTAATTAATGACCACCCTTCACTATTAATTTGAAATACTATCATGAAACTATTTTATTGGTTCATAACTAAATGACCATTAGGGGGGGAGGGGTTAAATAAGTAAATATCTTAAGTTTAGCTTATGTAGATGTATAATTTTAGTTATTTTTACTGTCTCAATGAATGGATTTTTATTTTCTTTTCCTCTGTAATCTCATTTTCTAAATAAAATAAATATAAATGACACATACACAATATGATTTCTTTATTTATTTATCGTCGTAAGGCCCAGACAGCAGACACAATGGAAAATCAATTGTTTCAATTGTTTTATGCCTTTACTAAGGCAAATGATTATCATCATTACCTTTTATAATGTAACCTGGCCTAACTTGGGCGGGCATCTTTAAGGCTAGAGTGAATAATCTATTACCGGACAAGCATGGCCCCACCTTATGACCTCATCTTCACTTAAACCAGGTGTGGTCAAAGTCAATTGCTTTCTGAAGTAACATAAAAAAACAATTTATATAACAAATATCCCCGTTTAATATTGGCACCCAATATTAAAAATACTGTTTCTCTACTTCACCTAACAATACAATAACACTTAAATATCAATGTGTGTTAGTAGCAAAAAGCGTTGTATGAGTGTTTTCTTTTTTCTTCTAGGAATCATCCAAACGAGCGATTCTTCCATCACAATCAAAGACGAAGATGGTACGGACATCACGCTAACTCTGCTCAAGCGTCCAATCAGCTTAGACTCTCTTAAATGGGAACACGACTACTGAGTACAATCGTGTCAAAGAGAAAAATGAGAGAAGACATACAAAACTAAAACTGCGGAAACCAAAAGCGAACTTTACTGAAGTAACTCTTCTTAAGGAGCCTATTTCTCTAGAAGAATGGAGTAAGGAGACGCAAAGTGAAGTCACGTATAACGTAAAGACTGTCCAAGGTTCTTACGTTAAAAGACCTACTAGGAAATCTAAAGCGCTAGAATTTGAAGCGTGGAAAAGTCAAGCTCTCGTTATATTCGAAAATTCCAATGCATACCCTTTCGTACATTCCGGCAACAAATATAAATGCTTTGTCTGTGCAAAGCCTTTCTTAGATCCAAATATGTTGAAAGAGCATACGACTAAAGATCACAGTTTAAGAGACTTACAAAAGGAGTTAAATAACAGGATGCGAGAGAAGAATTTGAAAGTAGATATAACACAGTTACAGTGCAAAATATGTCTCAATACTTTAACAGACTTGGAAACACTTAAAGTTCATCTAAAAGAGCATGGCAAAGATGTGGACTTGAACTTGAAAGACAATTTGATTCCTTTTAAATTGGGGGGAGACACTTTTGAGTGCCAAGTATGTGGAGAACACTTCTTAAAACTAAGACTGCTCATAATCCATATGAGCAAACATTTCAATAACTACAGCTGTGAAGTGTGCGGTTCTGTGTTCATATCTATGAACTTATTGAAGCGACATCAACAGACTCACGTGTTAGGAAACTTTCCATGCGACAAATGTGATAAAGTTTTCAGTAACACCGCCAAGAGAACTCTTCATATGCGCGGTGTTCATTTGAAAACAACTGCCGAGACGCTGTCCAATATGTCCGGAGAGGTTTAACTCAAATTACCAAAGGACGAAGCATCTACGTATAGTGCACAATCAAAGCACAGGGCTGTTTCGTTGTGAGACGTGTGGGAGAGAGTACGACTTGAAATATCATCTACTGATCCATATAAGATCAGTGCATCTTCAGGAACGGAATCAAGAGTGTCCTATATGTCATTCGAGATTTTTCTCCAAATATTGCTTGTCCAGGCACATGGTTATACATACAGGGGAAAAGAATTTTAAGTGCAATGTTTGTGGGAAGGCCTACGCTCGGAGAAAGAACTTACGTGAACATTATAGGGTGCACGAAATGGGACAGAATTGTTCCGTTTGTGGGCAAAGCTACATGGATCAGGTGTCGCTTTCTACACATATGAGAGTGTCTCATGGCGTCCTTTAATTTTACTAATAGCTGATCCATAAAATATGGGTTTTATTACTATGGAATCTTGGAGGTGTAAGAAGGCAGTCGTTGTACGTAAAGATTGAAGAGGTTTTTGTCTTATTTATAAAATAGTCCTTTTTACAAAAGTATCTTTCAAGTATTAAACATTAAAAGGCGTTTTATGTACTTCATTCGAATACCAATAAAAAACACAAAATTCCATCCTATTTTTATTTCATTAATTCAAGTTGTATCATACTTATAAGATCATAAGGCACAAAATAGGTGGGTAACATGGGATTTTTGAAACAGTTTGCACAAATGACTTCGCGAAGGCAAGAAAATAAAGCAAGCTTTTGTTTTCCCAGGAGTGGCTGTGGGACATCGGCCAGGGCCTCGCACCAGCGTATGGCAAATGACCATATCCGAGAGACAAAACGCAGCGACGTTTCTAGAATGCACAACAGTCAGGCCATTCTTTTATCAGCAGGCGAATTTCAAATGCTTCTACTGTCACGAAGTCTTTCCAGAAATACATTCAGTATTGCAGCATACAGCTTTCCATGTGACGCCAGAAAGGTGTAGTCTTCTGAAGCAGTTTTTGAGGAAAGGCAAACGTGTCATCAAAGTAGACATATCAGGGCTCAAATGTCGCCTTTGTGAGCAGAAGTATTCAGACCTGGATGACATACGGAAACATTTAGCAGTAGCTCATAAAAGAGAATTCAATTCTGCAGGAAACGGCCTCATGGCTTACGATTTGAGCAGCAACAATGGTCTATTGTCCTGCCATAAGTGTTCCAAAACTTTTAACTCGTTCTTCCTTCTAAATAGACATATGAATGTACACTTTAACGTTGTTTGTGAGACTTGTGGTTTAGGGTTCATGTCACATCAGCGGCTGATTAATCACAAGATCGTCCATCAAAATGGTATTCACAAGTGTGATAGGTGTCAAGAGGTGTTCCCAACAAAATTGAAGTTAAGATACCACATATTCAAAAAGCATGAGGTGACGAATGCTAAAAAGATAAAGCCGTTGAAATGTCCTCATTGTTTGGAGAGGTTTGCTGAGCATTATAGAAAGATGACACACTTGAAAGAGGCCCACGGTATAACGTTCACATTTGAGTGTCAAGTTTGTAAAGCCGTGTTTCCGACGCGGCGAGCGTTGACGGAGCATACGACGAAGCTGCATACGCAGAAGATCCAATGCAAAGTGTGTGGGAAGTGCTTCGGGACGCGTTCGTTGCTGAAGATGCATTCGAGAGGGCATACGGGGGAGCGGAATTTCTTCTGCGGAATCTGCCAGAAGGCCTACATGCACGAGAGGACTCTGCGCCAGCACATGCGAGTGCACGGACCCGTGTGGAAGTTCACATGTTCCGAATGCGGGAATGGCTTCCATAATAGGAACGATTATAATAAACACATGAAGCAGTGGCATCCCCAGTGGCAGTTCAAAACGATTGTGAAGAACTTTGGTAGTGAACTCGTGAGCTAGGTTTAAGAACGCCTTGGTCATATAGATTTACTTAACGTAATGGAAAGTGAGATTGTTGAACTACCTTCATATCAGCTTTTCATGAAATGGCATAATTTTTGTTCATATTGAACACAATGTTTGTCATTCATTAAGGTGTTTGTGTGATTTTTTTATAATGTTACCAGAATTTTAATACGCTTATGTTATATCAGTGATACTAATCACATCTAAAAATACTGCTATACTAGTTTTTATTAAGTTAATATTACAACACCATTTGCATCAAATGTATTTTTCATCTGTAGTAAATGAATGAAAATAGTGATTGTAATTGGCCCTATCTAATTATGATACATCAAACAATAATACTCCAAAAATAAACGTATAGAAAAGCATGATCTCGTCTCGTTTAATATGACCATAGAA
Organism: Cnaphalocrocis medinalis; assembly: GCA_014851415.1. NCBI lineage: Eukaryota > Metazoa > Arthropoda > Insecta > Lepidoptera > Crambidae > Cnaphalocrocis > Cnaphalocrocis medinalis. Next base: position 2,993,357 of record CM026303.1, read on the forward strand.
AGGGGAGCCGATGCCGAAGCACGAAGAGACTAAATACTTCCATTTTATCTCCCCAGGATCTCAGACGGCAGAAGTAAAGCGCAGACCAGCAACACTGACCAGCATATGGGAGATGACAGTTTCTGAGCGACAGAATGCCGCTGTCATACTAGAGAACACGACGGCAAAACCTTTCGTTTACTGTAGATACTTTTTCAAATGCTTCTTCTGTCATGAGCAGTACTCGGACATTCACGCCGTTCTCCAGCACAGTCGTATACACGACATACCAGATGGCAATACGATACTGAAAGATCTTTTGCCCAAAGGAAAACGAACAGTCAAAGTAGATATATCCGAGCTCAAATGCCGAATCTGTAATCTTGACTTCAAAGATTTAGACGAAATTAGAAAGCATCTAACATGTGAACATGAAAAATCGTTCACACAATCTGGCAACGGAGTTGTTGCATACGATTTGACGACGAGAAACTGGACAGTTCTCCTGTCATTTGTGCAACAAAATATTTCAGACTTTTATTCTTTTGAATCGGCATATGAATGTACATTTTAGTAATGCAGTATGCGAGACATGTGGTGCTGGCTTTATGACGTATCAGCGGTTGATCCAACACAAGGAGATCCACGCCCCTGGAGGTTACCCGTGCAATCGCTGCGACAAAGTATACACAACCAATTCGAATCTCAAATATCACATAGAAAAGACTCATGAGGGTGCCACAAAGATGAGGATGCTGCGATGTCCTCACTGTCCCGAAAGGTTCTCCGAACATTTCAGGAAGTTGAAACACTTGAAAGACGTCCATGGGATCACCTTTACGTTCGAGTGTGAGATCTGCAAATCTGTTTTTCCTAGTCGTCGAGCTCTGACAATGCACACAAATAAATTCCATACGCAGAAAACTCAATGCGGTGTTTGCAAGAAGAGTTTCAGCTGCGTTACCACTTTGAAGAAGCACATGGTTTCTCACACGGGAGAAAGAAATTACGTTTGTGCGTTGTGTCAGAAGGCATATAGACATCAGAAGAGTCTAAAGCAGCACATGAGGACACATGTCCTTGGAGAGGAATTGAAGTTTACGTGCTCAGAATGTGGGAACGGATTTTCGAGTAGAAGTGATTTTAACAAGCACGTTAAGGATTGGCATCCACGTTGCTACTTTAATTTTGGTGTGAATTCTGCTATTTAGCAAATGGGAAAATTTGGTGATTGCGCTAGAACCTCCTTGAGTCGACTAGATAGTACTCAATTAATAATTCAGTCGAATGAAGAAAAAAATTATTTATCAGGGCCATACTACTATTATCATTATCTTTTTTTTGAGTTTGTCTAAGTAGTAGATAGAAATCTGGTCTCTGACACCAACTTGGTACTTTATTACTTTAGGTGTAAAAGGATATAATTGAGTGAAATATTTTATAAGAATCACTAATAACTTAAACTGTAACATGATCTCTTAGTAAATTTATTTTTAGTTCATAAGATAGTGTGATATTACTATGCCAGTATTATATGACTTTTTGTAATTATTGTGTTTTATTCATATGCATATTTAAGTTTGTTTAATGACGCGCTAACCTAGGCACGTTGACGTACACCGATAACGTCTAAGTGTGGAGTTCACCGACTTTTCAAACCGTTAATTAATAGGCTATTAACGGTTTAAGTCGTAGAACAAATGTTGTTCAGAATGGTAGAAGACATTGTTAAAGGGATGTTCACTGATACACTCTGTATGGTCCAATCGTATACGTTTAGGTACCTAAATATGGATTTTCTTTGCATGTGAAATGACAACACAAGTCTTGCAATACAAAGTTAGACAAATTGTGGTGCTGGTGTGTGAGAGCATGCAGTAGACTAGCCATGGAACTAGACCCTGAAACTGGCCTTTTTCTTCCACAGGAAAACTGCCATCAGAGACCAGCATATGGCAACTAACTGTCCCAGAGAGGCGGAACGCTGCCGCTCTCATACATTACACTACAGTCCGCCCTTTTATATCTATGGGGTTCTCGTTTAAGTGTTTCTTCTGTTTGGAGTACCACTCTGAACCTGATAGTCTTCTTCAGCATACAAAGACGCATGAGCGGTTAGATAAAAGCGCGATTTTTGACCAATATGTTCCGAAAGGCAAAAGGTGTTTGCAAGCAGATATATCAGAGCTCAAATGTCGTATATGTTCAGAAAATTTTGACGATTTACACACTGTGAGAAATCATTTAGTAAAGGAACATGATGTTGAGTTTATGCCTGCTAATAATGGGATGACAGAGTATAAGATGGAACTCAAGAATGGAATGTTCATCTGTCATGTATGTGGAAAGGAACTGCACACTTTCACACTTCTAAATGCACACATGAACAGTCATGTAGGAAAAGTTGTATGTGAAGATTGTGGAGCTGGTTTCTTGTACCAGCATTTACTGATGAAGCATAAAGAAAGTCATTTAAATAAAAGGTTAAACTGCAAGCATTGTGATAAGACCTTCAAAAAGAATAGCCAATTGAAATATCACACGGAAATCGTCCATAAAGGAAAAGAAAGAGTAAAGCCAAAGAAATGTCCACTTTGCTGCCAAACGTTTAAGGAATATTATAGCAAGATCGTCCATTTAAGACAAGCCCATGGAATTAGTAAAAATTTTCAATGCCACATTTGCAAAAGGAACTTTGGAGCTCGGAGGGCGCTAACGGAACATATGACTAGGTTTCACACGGAGAAGTTCAAATGTGAAGTCTGCTCTAAATGCTTCGGGATAGAGTCGAAATTAAAGCAACACATGCGAGGGCACACAGGAGAAAGGTCCTTCGTATGTCCGATGTGCAAGAACGCATATATGCATAAGACATCTCTTAGGAAACATATGAGAAGCCACAGCTCAGAGTTCAAGTTCATATGTTCGGACTGTGGTTCAGGGTTCCATAATAAGAATGAATATGTGAAGCACAATAAGCAATGGCATGCGTCCTTCAATCATGAGAAAAATTGAAGCAAATCCGATGAATGTTGAGTACAATCTGTTTGGCATGAAAGACAGGTTAGTTAGTCGTTGATAAGAATTGAGCTGGTCAAACAAATTGGTAGGTTACAGAGTGAAAGCTTTCTTTGATTAGCTCATAGCTGTCGCATTTCAAATGATACGATATGAGTAGACGGCAACATCTAGATAGATCTATATAATTAATACAATTTATAAAAAAGGGGTAAATTCTAAACGACAAGGCTCTAAAAGTTTGTGCTTCCGCGTAAGGTACGCTACCTAGTATTTGAGACCGGGTTTGTTTAAGCATCATAATTCATACTCTTTTGCACATCCATTGATGTAGCAAAATATTTCTATTAGTGTTACCATATGCTTCTACAGCCTTTTAATACCTATCTGTCATATTTAACTTAACACCAATTCACACAACATCTCATACATTGACCTGACTCCATACTAAGTACTTAGCGTTACAGATATCAGACAACAGAGGAAATACAATTATGCCTACTTAAATACTTACATAATATTACACCAAGACACTGAACAAACACAAGTGGAAGACAACAGAGGAAATACAATTGTACCTACTTAAATACTTACATAATATTACTCCAAGACACTGAACAAACACAAGTGTTCATCTCACGAATGTTTGTCTGTGGGGATCGAAACTTTAGCTTACGAGGCAGGCTCATTACTAAATGCGCCATCCAGTCATATAATAAATCTTACTTAGGTACATAGAGCCTAATGACGTGGAGATCGGTTTGGGGACATCCGCACATGAAAATTTGCACAGTGGTGATACTATGATGTTCACAAACCCATTTCCTGTGGTCAGAGCAGTTAGATTTTATAGTGAAATAAGTTGGACAAAATGCCTCATCAGACAGGTGACAATGATTGATCATTGAAGTCTTAATTCTAATTCTTTAATGCGTCAAGAAAGTCTTCGAAACAGAACTTTGAGAAACTAACGGAGTTCCTTCCCCGGGCAATAAGTCGGTGATTGCTGATTTGTCAAATTCGGCAATAACAACTTACAATACACCTTGCCACTTCTTTCAGATTTTTCCTATTGCTATTCGGTTCAGTATTTTAAAAATTATGAAATTGTATTTTCATTAGTAACTAAGAAATTGACAAAAGAGTAAAGTGTCCTTTAAATTTCAAAATTAACCTTCGTTTTAATACATAAATTGTTTAAATAGCAAACTCGTTGAAGAGATCATCGATAGAAATAGTATCTCCTGTAAAATTTTGATTAGGTATTCGATTACAGACTTATTGCCCGGAGGCATTCCCGGAGTCGTCGCTATATGTATGACCAATGGGGTTACCATGTATGACATAAGCGGCAGTAGCACCATCAATTTCGTGACTTTATTGACACATTTGATTGTAACCACGCATGAAAGCCTTCAATAACCCAATGAATTTCATTTCAGCCGAGAGGAAACGGCCGGCGACCAGCATTTGGTCCATGACACTGAAGGAGCGCGAGAACGCGGGCATTCTCCTCAACGCAACCACGATGAAGCCCTTCACGTATATGTCATTCCCTCTACGGTACAAATGCTTCTTCTGTGAAGAACTCTTCCCAGAATTAGAGAAGCTTCTAGACCATACTAATGTCCATGAAGTTCCTGACGTCAAAGAAATGCTTAAAGGCTCTGGACTGTTGAAGAAAGGGAAAAAAACTATCAAAGTCGATATATCGGAATTCAAATGCAAGCTCTGCAGTGATCCGCTAACAAGCATAGACGAAGCGAGAAGACATCTCTCAGAGAAACACGAAAAAAAATTCAATATTGAATCAGGAAACGGAATCATTGCATACAGTTTGAAAACCAAAGATGGCGTCTTCTCCTGTCATCTCTGCACACAAACTTTCACTAGCTTCTTTCTGTTAAATAAACATATAAATGTACACTTTAGTAATGCAATTTGCGAATGGTGCGGGAAAGGATTCGTGTCACACCAAAGGCTTTTGCAGCATAAAGAAATACACTTAAAAGGGAAGTTCCATTGCGATAAATGTAAAGTATCCTTTGACAGCCCGGCGAAATTCAAATACCACAACGAAAGGATGCACGGAAAACCAAATAAACTGTACAATATTTACAACTGCCAACGGTGTTCGGCGAGATTCGATCATCATTACGAGAAAATGAAACACATGAGCGAGAGCCATGGCTTAACCTTTGAGTTCAAATGCGAAACGTGCAATTCGATTTTCAAAACTAGAAAATCTTTAGCAGGGCATAGAATAAAGTATCATCTACAAAGTATAGCTTGTGAAGTCTGTAAAAAGCCGTTTGCGGAACGCGGCCATCTTAAAAAGCATATGGCGATGCATACGGAGGAAAGGAATTTTCCATGTCCTCTGTGTAATAAGACGTATAAATACGAGAAGAACGTGAAAGCCCACATGAGGGTTCATAACCCGGATTGGAAGTTTGCATGCGCAGATTGTTGGATCGGGTTTGTTAGTAAAATTGAGTTTAGGAGACATATGGCGGAAACGCATGGCCCTCAGAATCCTTAGGAACGTCCGTGCTAACAATGGCGGTGTAAATGGGGGGTTGCCCAGGCACTGGGAGGAATGAAGCTGTGAAAAATCTGCTAACGTAACTTGAACGGTCTCTAATCGATAATAGTCTCTAGATAGATTATCGTAGTATCTTCTCATTATTTCAATACTGAATGCGTTTTGAAAGTGATCCCAACACCGCTGATATTAATTTATATATTTTGAATTTCGAATGTGCCGTCGAGTTCGAAACCAAAATGGAGGTTTTTATTTTCGACCCTAATCCATTGAAATTGGTTTTAAAATCCGAAAATGGCTAATAGCGCTCTTTTACTAGTGGCGCCACAGATTATACAAGTGGAGTGGAGCAATGAGAGTGGAGTCAGTGGAGTCCAGGCCATGGAGTCATAGGCGGTGACACTGTTATCGTGTGATCTTAGGTGTGATCCAAGAACTTCTGGCTTAAATAAAATTGTCTAACCTCTTTTCTGAATTCAAGAATAAAAGAAATAATCCCCTGCCCTTTAAAAATATAATCTGATAGGGCGCCTAAAATTAGCAAAAAAAATACGAAACCTACCTAAACTGATAATATTTTGAAATGTTTGTAATCTCTTGAAATGTGAAGAATCTCATTACATAAGTATTTCGTGTACAGAGTAATAAATGTGACTAATAATGTATTAGGCTGTTTTAATTTAAGAAAGTCGAGACAACGGCTGTTTGAAGTTCCCATGACATTCCATCCATTATCTACCAAAGGGACCATACCTGTGACCCCTGTGACCATACTTTATGACGTATGCGGCATACCTACGTACTACAACGATGTACAGATGGCGACACGTGGGGTTCGGACCGTCCTTATTTCTGAGACAAGTGCAATGTTTGCACTGCTGGGGGTTAACTTCATGTGACGCCGTCTACTCCAGACATACTAAGTTACTTCGTGTTATTTTGTGTCCGAGCTCCCAACTTATTGGATGCAAAGATTCTAATTTACGGACGAAGAATGTTTTTTTTCTCTTCTATAAAAAACACCATTTATAATATCGCAAGACAACCTTTATTACTATATTAATTATCAAAATACTTACCAATAGAAGGAATCTTAGAAATAAAAATAGTATCTGAGCATAAATAATTATAAATAATGAATAAAATAAATTAAAAAATACTTATTTGAAGATTTTGACTTGAAGAAGGAACGAAACGCACTTTTATCAATTTAACTAATGAATTGGTACATATACAGCCACACATTAAACTATACAAAACTGAAAATTCAATCAACTCTCATCTTCCTGTCCAACACATTAGATAGAAAATCAACTGAGGAAATTTGACCATGGTTACCTGTTATGTGGCTTTCTGTTCCATCACTAGTCAATGAGGATGGCGTTACGTTGACATCAGGTCCAACAACAAGTTCAACCAGGATTGGTTCCATTTTGATCAATCAATCTATCTATCTAGGATATAGTCAATTACGAATCCTACGTACAAAACGACCAATGTCGTCAAAGTTGGACCTGGCGTCAACGTAACGCCATCGGATTTTGCATTTGCAAATACCCTCATTCCAATTACTTCTACGTTCCACTCTTTTTGCCGACTTCTTTCGCACCCTGTCCCTTCCTCAATATCTTTCTCTCTGGTTTCTTCTGCTCCCCTCGTTTGAAGTGTAGCTCCTGAGGTATCGGCATCTGGCCGATGCGGTCCACACCCGGCCCTGGCTTGAGGGTTTGTCTGAAGTCGGTCTTCGTGTGTATGGAGACGGCTGGAAGGAGTCTGTTGCGGCAGTTGTAGAAGTGGTAGTCTCTGTTGAAATATGAAATTTTAGTGTCTGATAACCGAAATCTTAACATGGACTTGCCGACGGCGCTTATAAATATACTAGTGGCCCGCCCTCACTTCGCTTCGGGACCGTAATTCAGAAATGAACCAATAGATGGCGCTGTGCTCAATTACATCGCGCAAGCGTTTCGTGTTTTCGGTTTACCTATAAGCCTTGTCGTTGTCTATAGAAGTTATCTCTTTATAAATAGTATAGAAGAAAAACCATAGAGTACGATAGTGTATAATCCGCGGCATCTAACTATAGCGCTAGTTTGTTGTATAAAAAAACACTACGGTCACCTGATGTCCAGAAACTGAAATGGCGCGAAGACCCTATCCTCAAACTCGCGCTTGTACTTCGCCCAGCGGCACTTGAGCAGCTCGTTGGTCTGCAGGGAGTAGTGCCTGATGTATGTGTACTCGAATAGACCTTTCTCGAACACGGGCAGGGTGCGGTAGTTGCGGCCGATCTCTGCGGCTATTTCTGTGGACATAAACATAACATGTATAGGTATATAAAAGTAAAGTATCCGCCTATATACTGTCCCACTGCAGGGCAAAGGCCTCCATCATAGGAATCAAAACAAACAAACAAACAAAGTTTAGTTATCACTACTATGATGGGATTAGGCTTAATCACCACGCTTGCCTAATGCGGATTGGTGATCACGAACCCGAGGTATGTTCGAAAAAATCGAAACATACTTTTGCTCGACCCGGGAATCGAACCCGGTACTTAAGCCACTTGACCAATGCAACGGGATGGCAGTGGAAGCGTGCTGGGCCTATAGATACCTTAAACTCTGTCATAAAAATAGTGTTTATTCTTGAAGAACTATTACGGAGTTATAACCTATGGGGACGCGATGGCACGGCATCACATCCGTTGGCACTGCCATACTGGCCCGCTTGTATCCGATATCGGTTGAAAGATTTATGTAATAAATAAGCAACTAATACCATATTATTCTAAGACCATACCATTGTTCACTGTAATATTTGGCTGTTCTCGAATGATGTTTGCACACGGGTTCTCCTTAGTAGTCATAACTTAAATTCTTACTTGAACGAGCCTTATAAGAGTATATTTTGCAATATAAAATGTAATTTAAAACTTTTTTCCTAGTGCGCGCGCTGTAATAGATATTTCGCTTAAATTCGCGAAAATATTCAGCTCAGCATCAATCAGATGTCAATTTATGTCAGATGTCAGGCTGATGTTCAGCTTATGTCTTGCAAGAATGAAAGAAAACCTGCAAGTCAAGTAGAAAAAAGTTTTTTAAGTTTGCCGCCATTGCAGACATTTTAAAAGTTGAGATAGGTAACGAAAACGCAGAAAGTAAACAAAAAAGAAAGAAAAAAAAAGTCATCAAACCAGTTTTTTTTTTGTTGACAGACAGACAGTCAATGAAGAAAATGCTGAAATTATTAAAATTTCTGTATAAAATGTGTATTGTACATTAAATATTAGGATCGACAATAGTTTTTAAACTTATTTGCAATGGATTCTTCAAGTAAAAGTGGTCTAGAAAATCAAATATTTGGATGCTTGTTGTTGCTGTCTTGAACCTGCTTGTTTTAAAGATATTTCGTCTGGAATACTACACATTTGGGCAGAAAGAAATCTACGAAAATATGCTGAAAGACACATTTAACATTCAGGTAAACAAATTGAGGTCTATTTATAGATAGTTTCCTTGTCAAACCAAGTCGTAGTAGGGGGACTCTGTTGTGGTTTTGCATTTATTTGTCTTTTATTATTGCATCAATAAAAGAATAGGAGCATATTCTGAAACTTGTGATGGTGATTTACATTAATGACAAATACTCTTTATTGCTTAAAAGGTTACAGACTATAATGCTATGGTCATATACCTATACTAGCGGCCGCCCGCGACTTCGTCCGCGTGGAATAGAAACTTTTTACCCCCCTTTTAACCCCTTACAACCCCCTTTTTCGCACTAAAAGGTAGCCTTTGTTCTTTCTCAGGGTCTAGATCATCTGTATACCAAATTTCATTTAAATCCGTTCAGTAGTTTTGGCGTGATAGAGTAACAGACAGACAGAGTTACTTACTACAATCTTAGCAGTCTTATGTGTTACTATTTTGGGTTCTTTTAACACTTTATTGAGGTTTAATCTTAAATTTTTTATAACTTGTTATGTCCCAGGAATCTTACAACTGTGGCTGCATCACTCCAAACTCCTAACACCCATTTATTTAATTTACTTGGCCGATATTGAAAATAGTGCAACATCTTTTGTGATTTATGTATTTGGATCCACCAATTGTGATGTGATAGCGATGATGTTAATAACATTTTTGGGCTTTTTCCCATGTGTAATTACTGCCAACTACCGACAAATGCTTTTTTTCGCTAGTGGGAACGAACTGGAAATAAGACCATTTTTTGTTGATGAATGTGATTTGAAATTCTGTTTCTTGCCTTTATACAATATTTCTGTATGTATTTTGTGTCAGGAAATAAATTATTTTCTATTCTTATACTATAGCTACCTGTTGATAACATTATTATTATTTCTAGGTCATGAAATACAATGAAAATGGAAAAAGCACAATACATAGGCAGCCTATCTGCGAAAACTGCGTTTCTCGTCTCCGGGATGCGGCGGTCTTCAAGCGGACGGTGCTGGATAGCCAGGAAGTGTTCCGGAAGCATTTCGAGATGTTGAAGGATTGTGGAGAAGGTATATTTTAATTTAGTAACACCCAGATGTACGTACAGCCACACATCAAAGTATACAAAACTGTCTAATTTCTTCAATCGATTCTCATCTTACTGTCAAACACATTCGGTTGAATATCAATTGAGGGATTTTTTTTTATTTGATAGGTAGCAGACGAGCAGGCGGATCATCTGATGGTAAGCAATTGCCGCCGCTCATGGACACTTGCAACACCAGTGGAGTTACTAGTGCGCTGCCAACCTTTATCCCCTTCCCCCCCCCCTGGGTGGGTCTCCGGTACCCTCACTCACTCGGCAAAACACAGCACAGGGGCTGCGTCACGCCGGTTTTCTGTGAGGCAGTGGTATCACTCCGGTCGAGCCGGCTCATTCATGCCGAAGCGTGGCTCTCCCACAGGAATTTGACAGTTTGTGGTAACCTGATCTGTACATGTATTAAATGTTGTTATGAATAAATAAATCAAAATAAATCTGGAAGAGCCATTTTTTGGTGTCAGTCAGTTCGACTAGAGTGATACCACGGCTTCACAGAAGATGAGCATGAAGCAGTGATTGAAGGTTGAGGGTAATGGAGACCCAATCTGGAAAGAGTGTTATAGGGCAGCACACTTGTGACTCTACTGGTGTTGCAGGTGTCTATGGCGGCGGCCATCGCTTACCATTACGTCCATCTGCTTGTGCTGCCACCTATCACATAAAATAATATATATAATTATTTCAGGGGACAATCATAATCCAGGTGTGGCAGAGACCTCCGACATCAAGGTGGAGGCTCTGCCCCTCGACGGGGCCGAGTATGAGGGTGCTACAGCTGATGATGCTTTTGATGATGATGGTGAGGATATCTTCACATTTTCCTGTTTGTAGAGAGTTTTACAGATAGATTACAGATAACCAGATTGATCACTTGTTTTGATTTTTTTTTAGTGCTAGACAATCACACCAATTTTTCGAACGAAAGCAAGCGTGGTGATTAAGCCTATACCCATCATAGTAGCAGGGCAAAGGCCTCCATCATAGAAATCAAGTCATCGCTACCATGATGGGATTAGGCTTAATCACCACGCTTGCCTAATGCGATGCGGTGATCACAAACCCGAGCTGTGTTCGAAAAATTCGAAACATACTTTTGCTTGACCCGGGATTCGAACCCAGGACCCCGAGATCACGGCCCGGCGCTTAAACCACTAGACCAACGGGGCGTTGATGCTTTAGTGAAATGTTGGGACCCAGTTTGTTTTTATATATAATTTAAAATGAAATTAAATAATTTATTTCGACACTTAACATACATATTACCAATACTAGTGGCCCGCCCTCACTTCGCTTCGGGACCGTAATTCAGAAATGAACTAATAGATGGCGCTGTGCTAAATTACATCGCGCAAGCGTTTCGTGTTTTCGGTTTACCTATAAGCCTTGTCGTTGTCTATAGAAGTTATCTCTTTATAAATAGTATAGATAAAACAGTATCAAGAATAAGTGTCGAATCGGACCCTACTCAGCCATAAAACTCATTTCAGAAATTCTAGCCAACTTGAAGACTGAGCTGAGGCCTGTGGAAGAGCTCCCGGCGGAGCAGACCCCCGCAAGAGGTGCCTGGACCGCCGCTCCAAGCTGAAGAAGTGCAAGATAAAGCCACACATTGCAGGTATGATGACCGTACTACCCCCTAGTCATAAACGCAATAAAATTTTGCGAAGTGTAAAAATTCAACCTTAACAACATAGTAATAAGATTGTTTTTTTTTCATTTGGCTTAATGTTCTGAGTTTATGTCTAGGAGGGCAGCGTGGGAGAGCCACGCTTCGGTAGAAATACTAAATTCACACATCTCATACATTGACCTGACTCCTAAGTAGCTTGTGTTACAGATATCAGATTATCTAATTGACGACCCATTTGGCGTAATGGTTTGAGCGCCGGTTGAGACGCAAGGGTCGCGGGTTCGATTCCCGCATCAAGACAAATGTTTGTTGATGAAACAGATATTTGTCATGGGTGTTTGTGTTTCCTTCGTTGTTTCTGGTTTCCATAGCACAAGGGAAAACCTTAGTTTGTGACCAGGACAATGTATGTGATGTTGTCTCAATTTATTTAATTTATTTATTTTATTCGTTGTAAGGCCCAGACAGCAGACACAATGGAAAATCAATTGCTTTATGCCTTTTATAAGGCTTTGGGCCTTACGACCTTAAATAAATAAGTGCGTAAATAAATTTAAAAAATACACAAATCAACCTGATCTCAAACTAGGGCACCGCCGCCTGTACTATGAGTACCAGGTGACGTTAATTAACTGTAGGCGTCAGCCTCTAGAACATCCAGACCCAAAAAAACTTTAAAAATGTAGTTTCTTAAATTGACTGGACCGGGAATCGAACCCGGGACCTTTCGCGCTTCTGGCGAAAACCTTAGCCGAAGAGGAATACATATTTAACACTCAGACATTGAACAAACACAAGTGTTCATCACACAAATATTTGAACTCTATCACTTTGATCACTTTTTTTTTTCAGAATCAGGTTCAGAGGACAAGACCGACAGTCAAGACTGGCGCAAGATACTGGAACGGCGCGGGGACGGACCCATCCTGAGGGAGAACTCGCTGAAGCTGCTGGCCAACTCCACCGGCTGCGTGTTCCAGTGGAACAAGAGTAGATACAGGTGAGGATACTGAGTAGATATTGGTGAGGATACTGAGTAGATATAGGTGAGGATACTGAGTAGATATAGGTCCTCACCTATATATCCTCATACTCATAGTATCCTCATACTGAGTAGATATAGGTGAGGATACTGAGTAGATATAGGTGAGGATACAGAGTAGATATAGGTGAGGATACAGAGTAGATACAGGTGAAGATACTGACTAGATATAGGTGAGGGTACAGAGAAGATCCTAGTGAGGCTATAGAGTAGATATAGGTGAGGATACAGTAGTAAATACAGGTGAGGATATTTTAGTAGATACTGGTGAGGATACAGATTAGACATAGGTGAGGATACAGTGTAGATACGAGTCCCGACCCGTCTACCCACCAGGCTCTCCCACTGGTGGGTGGACGGGTAATTCAGTCTTACTTCTAATCGATTTACTATTTAAAAATCAGACATTTCTTTTAAAATTGTCTGGTCACGAAATATAAAATTTTTGCCAACTTGCTATACAATAATATACAAGTATATTTTTATTTCCACAGATGTTTCTGCTGCAAGGAACCATTCTCAGACCTCACGTCCCTGCGCGACCACACAAACAACAAACACACCCTCGAACAAATCAAACGGAAAATCATCATCCAACAGAACAGACTGGTCAAAGTCGAAATATCATCGTTGAACTGCAAACTCTGCCTACAGAAGACCGAAGACTTAACAGAGTTAAGAAAACATTTGACCGATGCACATAAAATTGAATTTGTCAAAAAAGATGACCTACTCGTCCCTTTTAAAATCAACGGACAACTCCAATGTCAGATTTGCTCGGAGCATTTCACAGTATTCAGATTGTTAAACATACATATGAATAAGCATTATCAGAAACATGTGTGCCATATTTGTGGATCGGGGTTTTCGAATGCAGTTTTTCTCAATATGCACAAAACTCGATCACATAAGCCGTTCCATTGCAAAACTTGTGATTCAGTCTTCTCGAGCAAAAGTGATAAGAAAGCACACGATATGAGCGTCCATGATGTCAAATTTGAGAGGAAGCTGCGTTTCCCATGTCCGTATTGTCCGCAGAGGTTTTTTCAAGAGCAATTTCGAGTTTTGCATCTCGTAGAGAAACATGGTATGGTTAAACCGGAGCATAAGTGTGATGTGTGTTGTAAAGTGTTTGTGACTAAAAGTTTGTGTAACAATCATGTTAAGACAGTTCATAAGAAGGAGAAGAAGCAGGAGTGTGATATTTGTCATAAGTTGTTTTATAATAAGTCGGATGTTATTAGACATAGGGTCACTCATACGGGGGAGAAGAAGTTTAGTTGTAGTGTCTGTGGTAGCCCGTTTGCGACCAAGGATTCTTTAAGGAGGCATGTGAGGAGGACGCATGTGGGAATGCAATAAACGATTTTAAAATACAATTTTCCCTTTTGTTTCTTTTTATGTTATGGCAGTCGAGCAGTCGGATTACCTGATGGTAAACAGTTGTCGCTGCCCATTAAACACCCTGATTGGGCCTTCGTTACCCTGACTTAAAACAGCAGCGCTGCTTCACTATTAGTGATGGGTCCCAACAGCAATATTTTTTACAATGTTGTTCTGTAAGTATTCTCAGAGAGCTACAATTTGCGTGTCTTTAAGTCGAGAGTGAATAGGCTTCTTCTGGGAAAGCACGCTACATCTTAGACCTCATTGTCACTCTCCATCAGGTGAGGTGAGGTCAAGTGTAAACCCATTTATATTAAAAAAAAACATCGACAAACAATAATTTGTGTAGATGCAGGAATCGAACCCGCAATCCTAGCGTCTCAATGGGCGCTCGAACGGGTCTTGTCAGTTAAAACTTATTCTAGCCATAGATTCTAGCATACTCTATAGCCAACTGTCACAAAAAAAAACCAAAAAAAAGAAGAAAACACGACATTTTCCGTTGTCCGCCATTTTGATATCAGATTTCAGTTTCGTAGCTTGTCCAGTTATTTTTTGACGAAGTTTATCAGCTGTCCTACATGTCCATCTGTCGAGAGAGCTTCCTAAAAGCCCTGTTCACGATAGCCTATTTGAAATGGCGGAAAATTCTGATGCAGCTGCCCCATACGCAACATGCCGCCATACTCAACGGGAGCAACCGGACCCCAGAATTGACCAAGGTGGGTTCTTCTTTTGAAAGTGTCGCTTCATTACTAAAGATTTGCCATCAGCTTTTTAAATCGTGGCTTATCCATGGCAAGCCTAAAAAGTTGTTAGGCGGATTTGATGCCAGTCATGTCGTAAGGCTGGAGGCGCGCAGCGGTCGTCTGCTACGCCCAGCTTGCGTCTTCGGATACCCTCTCATTTTCGGTATTTGCATTTTGCACTGCCATTTAATAACTAAACTGTCAGAGAAGAAACCGCACGCCAGAGTTGACCAAGGTGGGTTCGGCGTACGCCTCACTGTCTTCTCCTACGTGTAACTGTCTTTCAAATCAATTCACTTTATTGGCATAAAACACTACCTACACAAGATCTTATCAAATTCACACGTTCACATGATTAGCCAAAATTGTAGCGTGCAAATTATAAATAAATAAATAAATGCGCCAGACAATCACAACCTGGTCTCAAACTAGGGCAACCCCTGTACTATGACCAGCTGGCGATAATTAACTGGGGGCGTCCGTTAACCCAGAAGAGCCAGACCCAAGAAAATGTACTTTCCTAAATTGACGTGACCGGGAATCGAACTCGGCACCTTTCGCGCTTCGGGTAAACACCTAAGCCACTGCGCCATCGAGGTCGTCGCTTATGTGTAAACATGCCACTAATAAGGGATGTAAATGTGCACAGATACACCCTGTATATACCCCAAAGACGCTGCCGCCCCTAGACCATTACCTACTATTATAAAGGCGAAAGTTTGTAAGTATGGATGTATGGATGTTTGTTACTCTTTCACGTAAAAACTACTGAATGGATTTGAATGAAACTGTATCACAATATAGCTTATACATCAGAATAACACATAGGCTACAATTTTTGAGGTTTCTACGAACCTGAAGTCCAAGCGAACGAAGTCGCGGGCAAAAGCTAGTTAGCTATACGGCCTATTGCCAATTCCGGGTGTGGCGACAGCGCGCAGCAGGAGGTGAGTCTACAGAGCTGGCCTTGCCAATTAATTTTGTGTCCTATCCCCCCTTCCAGAAGTCATAAACTCCTCTAACGACTTCCCTATTGTCAATCCGGGTCTGGTGACATCTTAGAGAACAGAGCCTACAGAGCTGGCCTTGCCAATTCATTTTGTGTCTTATCCCCCTTACCAGAAGTCATTATAAATCCTTCTCCAACGACTTCAACGTCCTCCCGCTGTTCGACTTCACCCGCGTCCGACACACTCGCTGCGCAGAGCTGACCTTGCCAAGTCATTTTGTGTCTTATCCCCCCTTCTATAAGTCATAAACTCCCGTGCAGTGGAAGCAGGACGCCTACAGAGGCTGACCTTGGCCAATTACTTTTGTGTCTTATCTCCCTTCCTAGAAGTCATAAACTCCTTTCTCCAACGACTTCAACGTCCCTCCCGCTGTTCGAGATAGACAGCTGTTCGACCTTCAACCCGGTTCGACACTACTCGCTGCGCACAGACGTCTGAGAGCCTACAGAG